>JAQGAZ010000203.1:0-84864 GCA_034692225.1 Polydesmus complanatus | reverse complement strand
TGTTATTAATGTATGGTTTGGTTAGGGAAAAAATGCCCATAGCTAGTTACAGTTTTTTTTTTTAAAAAACCGCGCCTTTTTTTTATGAAACGCTTTCGACCTTAAATCCAAGGTCGAAAGCGATGTTACATTTTAGTTTAGTTAGTGGCCCTCGTAAGCCGCTGTAGTCAGTCGGTCATTACTGTTGTTGGAAGTAATCTTGATAAAATAATTGTTACAGTTTAAATAATAAAAGTACAATGAGTTCCAGATCTCAGGTTTTACAACTATATAAACAGGCAAACTTTTTACATTGTAGAGATTTTTAATAATATATTTTGCTAATGAATTACTTCTTTTTTAAATCTAGCTTTTGCACTTAGGAAAAGAGTATCCAAAAGGATACGATTTCTTTCGAGGTAAACTGAAGAATGCTTTTATGAAAAACAAACATATAACTGATGAAAAAGATATTTCTTTACTAATAAGTAAAGGAGAATATGTAATTAAAGAACTTGAGTCGCTTTATATGCTCAGAAAATACAGAACTTTAAAGAAGAGGTATTATCCAGATTAATAATTTTGTCATATTCTAATATATGCGATGACAGATAAATGTTTACTGTATATACGCGCAGTATATTATTTTGTAAATTAACAAATGTAGGTTTTAGCAAAAAATTATATTAATTGAGCGAAAATATTAAATCTTTATGACTGAAAATGATCGATGTTTAAAAGCAATACTGTACTCAAATACAATGCTAAATTTAAGCCTGTACGTTACGTGAATGATGTATTACTGTAATGTTATAATTCCCATGTGTTTTAAATTGAGAACATATAAATTACAAAAAAATGTAAGAAATAGATTAACAATTGTTTTTAAATTTATTACGCTTGTGAGAAGTTGGGGAAATTTTGTCTTGAGCTCTTTGTCGTGAACACTACAGTGTGAGCTCTGTGTCGCACAACCAGTTTTTACGAAAGCGTTTTGCGATTAGGCATTTTGCGTTTTGAACGGCGATTTTCCTAGTTTCCACAATATGCTTTGAATAGATACAGTGCCACTTTTTCCGACTGTATTGTAGTCGAAGCAGAGAAGGTCAAACGTGAATCGTTGCTTACTTTCTATTTTAAATGTTAGAAATGAAATCGTATTATTTATAAAATTCGCTAATTATTAAGTTGAATAAAAGGATTCTACAATGACGTTTTTGTACTTACTAAGTTGGATATCCGTGGTAATACATGTGTGCTTTATAACGTGCGCTATTGGTAAGTCACAGATGTGGAATTTGATTATTTTGGCATTGATCGAATCTTTTTTATTTATTAAATGTTTTTGATACATTTTAGCGGCTTTTCTGTACTATCTAGCTGAATTAGTGGAAGAATATACAGTTGTAACAGGGAAAATAATTAGTTATTTAGTGTTTGTAAGTATTTTATCATTTTCCTTTTTGCATTGATTTGAATGTGAAGAATGATGCTTTTTGGTTACAGTATTAATAGCTTTTATGAAAGTATTGATGTAAATAATTTTTTTCTTAAAAAATTTTAGATTTCTTTGGGAATATATGTGCTACTATTCCTATTTGAAGAATTTCCGCTTTCTATGATTTTATGCGGAATTGCCAGTCAGATTATGCATTTGCTGTTGCTTAGGACATTTCCCTTTTTTATATTGAGCTCAATCCCATTTATTGCAGCAGCTGGTTTGTCAATTGAATTACATGATATAAATGTGTTAATAACTGTATTTTCTAATTTAATTTTAGTTTTGTTGTGTGTGAATCATTATCTAGCTTTTACATATTTTGCAACCGTTTATTATCCGTTCTCTGAGGTGATTGAAAATCAAAGATTTTTTTAATTAATTGTTGTACAATAATAGTATTCATACAAATTGTTTGTAGGTGTTGGCTTACTTCACAACCTGCCTTTGGCTAGTACCATTTTCTTTCTTTGTATCGTTGTCTGCTAACGAAAATATTTTGCCTACAGTATCAGAAACTAGGCATTTGCTCTCAGGTATCAACATTACTTTAAATATTTGATATGCTCACATAATACTGTAGTGATAAATAATTATGTGATATTGATGGTAATAATTATCATTTATTTTTTGTTTATAGACGATAATGACGTCGTTTCTAATTATTTTTCGAGGAAAAGTAAACGTTATGGATTATTATTATTTTTCAATTTTGCCAAAGAATCGATTCTTCCTCAAAGGGTAAAAAAGGCTTTCTGAATAAAACTATTTTGTTTTATTTCGTAACGGAAAAGAAAGTTTTATTATCGTTGTGTCTTTCAAATTAGAAATTTAATTTTAAATGCATGCAAAAACATTAAGTAATTATTGCTATTTATTTCATTTTTTTAAAAAAAAACAAAACAATTATGTTGGTTATGTTTAGTTGCTTTGATGAAAAGTAGAAACTTTCTTTTAAGTAATTAAAAAATTGAACATTAAAATACTCACACAGCAGTACTATTAAAAAAAAAGTAATTATCTATAATAATAGTTGCGAAATTTTTACATGTTTTATTAAATAAGAAATTTAAAAACGTTGCTTAAAATGGTTTCTGATATCGCAAAAATAAAGACTGAATATATTTTTTAAAAATAAAATTAGGCTACAAAGTATTATAAAGCAAGGACTACGTTATATCACTCAAAACAAACCAATTTTTAATGCTTTGAATATTAATTTAAAAATCATTTGAATTTCGCGCCACGAGAAAACGAAAATCGTTATGACGTCACACCCGAAATCTTAACGAAAATTGAATTCCTTTGTAAATTCCTACGTTGTCATTTGGATGATGACCTCGACTGGCCTAAATTATAAATGAGTGCTTTAAAATAACATTTGAAGTGTTAATTATAATATAAACGGAAGGTAACTTATGACAACTGTGACTAGTAATTAATTAGTTTAATCGTGCTAAAATGAGGATTAAAGATCTTGCTAAAGGTACGCGATGATCGTCTGCCGTCGGCCAATGGCTTCTTTTAATTCCAAAGATTATTACGATAAACGAAAGCATCACAGGTAATTTTTTTTAAACAACTTTATTCAAATGTACTTGAAAGATTTGTTTATACGCACAAGTATGCATTTATACACATATCAGTGCAGAGATTTTACATTTCTAAAATTTATATTACGATTCAACAGGTAAACGGTGATTAATACAGGGTGTCGCAAAAAAATTTAAATATAATTTTTATAATACACAGTAAGCTTATTATAAAGTTTATGATTGTAAAATATTGCTATGAAACAATCGGATTTATATGAGAGTACGTATTGAGATTCTCAATTAATTGCATGCCCATAGTTAATTTTTACTCTCAATCTCAATACGAGTAGAAATACGGTAGTACCATAGCCCCCTAAGCCAATCTAAGCTGTGCGTAAGTATGTCATAATAATGGCGTTGAAAATTCTAACCAGTGTTTATGAAAGCCGTAAATGCACTTTCTAGAATTACGTATTAAGCATGTATTTATATAGTGTGGATGAGACTGGGCCTAATTTTTTTAAATTTTTTTAGTGGATTTTAATCATCGCTTGGACAATGCATCAAACGAGACGGCGCAAAAAGCGTCCGAGCTACGGCGTGAGAACTATCGAGCTAGCTCGCGGAAAGAACGGTTTTGGGTTTACAATTTCAGGTCAGGCACCTTGTATTCTAAGTTGTATCGCGAATTCCAGCCCCGCCGAAGCCAGTGGTCTGCGCCCGGGCGATTACCTAATCGCTGTTAACGGTCAAAACGTGTCGAAAGCCCTGCACGACGATGTTGTTCAGATGATCGGCAGCTGTCAAGGCATATTAAAACTTCAAATAGCCGAAAACTATTATTCAAATTCGTCCGACGATGAAATAACGACAAGTAGCACTCGCCCGAGGCCGAGGTATCCCAACCGAATCCGCCAACGTCAGAATCATCACAGCCATCATCATCATCACCACCACCATCATCATCATCACCTCAACGCCTTTTCTAATCTCTCGAATAATAATTCAGTTTCGTTAGCAGAGCCCAGCGTTAATGGAGGGAATACGAGTGTTCAGCAGCAATCGTCAATTTATGGTAGTAATTCGGACTATAAAAACATCGGCGATGTGAACATTTCTCAAACGAATTGGTTAATTAATAACACAAATAATCACGCGGGTAATATCAGCGGGAGCCGAAAAACCACCGGTTTCGATGGAAGTTCAGATAATTCGAAGTCGTCTTGGACCGGTTTGCAGCAGCAGATGTCAAACACGGTTTCTTCTAGCTGTAAATATTTCGAATCTTTAAATAGTTCCGCCCCTGTAAATGCGAGTAGAACCAAATACGAAAGACTTTTGCAGCAGCAGGGAGAATCGAAGAATGTTCTAAGCAATCAGCTCAAAAATGCTTCTTTACCGGAGCAAGAGCAACAACTTCTATGCAAATGGAACGCTCCGGAAAAAGAAAATCGACAACCTTTATTTAGTGAGCATGAAATTAACAGTATGATTTATCCATCTTTACAGCAGTTACAATGTAATTACGAAAACGAGGATTTGCAACCTATTTATAAAGCAGTGGTTGGTTATTTAGGAACGATCGAAATGCCGAAAGAGCCTCACGTTGCCGGTCATCGGTTATCCGCTATTCGCAACTGCATACGAAGATTGCGAGTGGAGAAAAAGGTACATACGTTAGTTTTATTAAAAGTATTTGGAGATCGCGTGACTCTGACCAATTCGCACTGTTCTACACTGGCCGAATTTCCTACGGAACGGATCACGTTTTGCGGCGCTTATGCAGACGATAAAAAGTTTTTCGGTTTAGTCACGACTCGTTCCATCGTGGAAATGGACGAAGTGGTGGCTGCCGCTCCTATGGAAGAAGATTCAAACGCCAAAAGTAGCTCTTGTCACGTGTTTATGGTCGACCCCAAGCTACTACTTCACGAAGAACACATTAAAAGAGCTAAATCGTTTCGTTTCGAGTGCACTCCGGATATGGGATCGGGACACGGCGAGTGTTGCGAGTTTCCTGAATCTATAGACGCTATTTTGGTAGCCATTGTAGGGCTTTACAGAGGTCGAGCGGGAATGCCGATGGAGTTGGACGCTCACGTCTCGCCCCAGCCAAGTAACACCAGTAGCAATAGCGATAGTGGAATCGGATTTCGAGATGAAGGACAAAATAGTGACCGGATCTCGATAGTCGATATTGACAATGACTACGGGTACCTGAATAATATTAATAATAACAACCATAATAGTAATAATAATAATGCGATAAACAATTGCGCGAAAGCTGAACCCGCAGGGTGGAAATGTGGTCTGCCTATAAATGGTAATGACCCCATTGCTTACCACAATTTTAAAGTAAATAATTCTATCTATTCCTCTGAAAATTGCGGCAGGAAAGCAACAGACGCGACGCCAGCTGGTTCGGCGGCTAAACACGAGCAAAGTAACGGAAATAAACTTGCGGTGAGGGTGATGCCCGATCCAATAAATCCCGGCGCTTCGTTTATAGGAACCCCGAAAGGGCCTTTAAAATATTTTGCAAATAAAAACGACGAAGACAAATTAGACGGGGCGAATAATTATGACGCGAGGGCGATGTCTCCCGTGGTCATTAACTCTGCTCCGCCAGAAACTATGCAGATGGCTCACGTATACAATTTGTGTCCTCAAATATTTAGCACTGCCAAATTAGGTGTTGTGAGTGGAAATGTAAACGAGCCAATGAATGAACCTGCTTCGCAATTGCAAATTTGTAACGATTGTTCCGACGATGACGAATCGGATAATGGGACTGCGATGTTAGCGGACGATGGGACTGAAAACACTTGCGAGCAAGAAGGTAGTCAGGACGTTAATCCTCCTTCACAGGACGAAGACAGTGAGGCTTCAGGGCTTGAAAACGTAAGTTTTATTTTTCATTTGATATAATTTTATTATTAATATGTATTGTGAGAATGTTTCATTGTAATCCAATTGGCGATATTATTCGAATGGAAATTAGCAACTGTGGCAAATTGAACTGTTTTTGGTACTTTTATTTGGCAGGGTTACTATAGGAGGTTAAACGTTGACACGTGCAACTGTTATTATAAATACCGTTTTGTCAATTTTCTTTGCCATGTGAAATATTTTTTATCGCGTTGAGAAGGACAACGCGGAAGTACAGTACATGTACTGTTTTCTTCAATGAAAATTGGAATGTAGGCTTACATGTATTTAACAAATTACAGTATTTGAGGTTAAATCGTAACTATGGTTAAATTATAAAAACCAAAAACTGATTGGTCTGTTTGGGTTGTTGTTTGTAAAATACCGGCAATTGAATAGGATTCCCTGGAGACCATAGATCGTGTTGTGGAAGAACATGTGAGGCAGGTTTTGAGTGAGGTGAAATACAGTACTGTAATTTTAAAGCTGGAAATAACGTTTTTCGGGGTCCGAAAATAGACAAATTAATTGATATTTTAGTTTTTAATTACAGTATATTGCAATAAGTTATAATATGTTTTTCCACAAAAGAGATATAAATGTACACTTGGTTTTAACGTCATCGCAAGAACCGCGTAATTTATGACGTTCGTTTCGAGTAACTTGAAACCCTTACAACATTTTGAGAGCGATTGCTGGATTTATAAAAGCTGTCGAATTTCTTCGGCAGTACTTACATGGTTATTTATTATACGTATTTAGTACATAATAATTAGGCATTAATAGGCATCAATTTTTAGTAAGGAACTGCTTACACTTTAGATTTTATTTTTAGATTTTTAAAAGATTTTCTCACTTTTTTAGGAGAAAAATGGAAAATAACCATGAGCGTTCACGCTATAAATTACATTTGGTTCACTCTAATTCGTAAAGTTTTAAAATATAGTGCATATTATACTGTATAGTCATTAAAGTTGGTTTAGTGCAGTATTGCAAAAATCTTGGGGGAGAGGGGAAAAGTAGTGGTTTGATTTTTGACACTATAGCAAGGAGAGTTTCTCATAAAGGGAATTCATAACAATGATCGTCACGGATGACGGGTCTATCTTAATTTTGAGCCATTGAATTTTTTTTAAAGAAATACAATTTAATGAAAAGTTATAAATCAGAAAGGAACAATACAGGTTCTGATTAACTTTATTTAGATGAGCGTTAATTAGGCCTGTTGACATTGGCTGTTTGGTTTGAACGATATCATTAAATTTAATTTAAAAAAAAAAAATAGTAAGTTTAATTATTGGCTTACGGATTAAGTTATAGACCTACGGTTTAAGCAAGTTGTTTAATAAAAATCCAACTTGAAATTTTGAAAAATTGTTCTTAATTCGTAAGAACCGATTATATGACTCAGTTAATAAAATAAAAACAACTTTTTAGGCCAAAGTTTGGTTAGCGGTAATTTTTTCTTATCGTATTTAACATGAGTTTATGTCCGTTTATTTCACTACTTTTTAAGATTAAATTTTCTATGGACTAGTGAATAAATTACATAGGCCAACAATTTCATACTGTAATTAATATTATATGTTTACGGTCAGTCAAGTGTCCGATTAAAATTTATCATGTAAGTTAACATTGAATGTGAAATAGGGAGAACGTGTTTTAAAACAATCGGTCGTTGATCTTGTTAGACCTCCACCCCCATTTTGTTCATCGTTTGAACGAATGACAATTTAATAATTATTTATTACCGTAGCGAATAGTATTAAGTATCTTCTAATAAGACAAACAATGAAGAAAAATCAAGCTGGAAAGGCAAAACAAAGTGTTTACATTAATATAGGATGCGTGTTGTCGATCTCGATTTAATCCTAAATTTAGTTTGGCCATGCAGGAAATTAAGCAAAACAATATTAACCGAATGTAATACAGTCGAAAGGAAACTCGTTCGACGTTTTGAAGGCCTCTACTTGGGATTTGTGACAGGAAACATAACCTGACGAAAAATCTAATAATATTTTTCAACACTAGTACTGAAGTTTATTACCGCCTGCCAGTACTTATGCAACATTTATGTTTTTCAGTGGCTAAAAAGTTATTGACAGCAAAAATTTTTAAGTACGAGAAATATTTTGAAAGTGATGACATATCGATACTTATTATTTTCTTTAATTATAATTAATTGAAACGGTGAGTTCTTGTTTGTTACAACTATAGTAACGCAGGAATTTGTCATCTTCGGATTAAGTTCTCGTCTGAACTGCTTCATTTTTTTTTTTTTTTTACTGATGCATACCATTCAACTAGAATAATATGTACGCCAATATTACTATCGGTAAGACGAAATTAACATATTCTGGACCCGAGGATTCCAGGCACAAGTATAGTCCAAGGTTATCGGTATGCATCGATAAATATTTATTTCATCTTTTAATTTCATTAATTTCTCAATACTGGCACTTAAAAAAAACGTATTATTTTTCGATATAAAAGCCGACAGTTAAATTGTTTTCCGTTAAAGTAATTTCAAATTTGCGGTTTCTCAATCTAATTTTTATTAATGTTAGTTTTTTTTAATTATTGATAAAACTGATATTTGGAGTTTCAGTTAAAATATAAATATTTTGGATAAGTTTTATTTGTTATGGTTTTTGATTTTTATTGTCTTTCGTCTTTAGAACACAAACGGATTTGTAAATATTATTAAATGTAAATATTGAAGCAATTAATTTTTTATTGCCTCTGTCGAAACTTTATTTGGTTAATGCAGTATTATTACTATTATACTACTTACGGTAATTCAACCGTGCCTAATACGGAGTGATTGTTTATCTTTTTTTATTATTATTAAATTGGACTACGTAATAATAATTATGTTGCGAAATCTTTTGCGATTGCAGTATAATATAATATCCGAGTCCATTATAACCAAGTTCTACTGTACTGGATTTTGTTGTTTTAATGAATGTCATTGATTTATTAGGATGCTCCGATTGAAGACGTACGTTTGTCTCGATCAAGCTCATTTCGTAAGCATTTGAAAATGAGATTCGGTGGAAGTTCAAAAAACGAGGTAATTTTAAAAATAAATTTAAAAAAATTAATAAAAAATTTTATCAACTATTTGAGTTTTATTCTCGGTTAACTTGCTAATTATTTTGGAATGCTTGATAGGTGATCACAAATATTTGCGATAATGCGTCTGAAAGATTTTGCGGAGTAACAAGTTTGGAAGATTCAAGTGAGTTGGATAAAGCTCGGAGGTGTGCGTCAGTTGTTGAAACAACCACTCGAGTAGGAAGTTGGGCAATTAGTTTTGAAAGACTATTAAGTGATGCCGCTGGAATGCATACTTTTGCTGTAAGTAATTGTTTGTTTAGCTATTTTGTTATTACTCATTTTTTTAAATTATCCACATTTATTGTAGGAGTTTTTGAAAAAAGAGTTTAGTTATGAAAATATTGCTTTTTGGGTGGCTTGTGAACGGTATCGGAGGCTTACCGGAACGGATGAAGTTAGCAAAATTTATTTTTGTTTTATTTTTCGAAATAAAATTAATAATTTAAAATTATTTATTGCAGATTAAGGCTTTTGCTAAAATTATCTTTTGCAAGCATTTAAGCGCAGAAGCATCGGAACCTGTAAATGTTGATAGCCACGCGAGGCAGAGAGTAGATGATGGGCTTTCTAACCCCACTCTCGAATTATTTATTCTTCCTCAAAAACAAGTATTGAAGGCTAATTTTCGGCTTGTTGTCTTATATTTATTTTTTTTTTTAAATTTATTTTAGATTTTTAATTTAATGAAGTTTGATTCATACGCTAGATTTTTAAAATCTCCATTATATCATGAGTGTATTATGAAAGAATCTGTCGGCGAGGGCCTTCCTTATTTAGGCGATAAACTCTTGGATCCTGATTATGTCGATAATTTGAAAGAACTTAAAAAATGTAAAACAAAAGACGATAGTGAAGATCGACGTAGAAAATCACTTCTACCATGGCATAGGAATAAAAGCGGCAAATCTAAAAAAGACAAATACAATCACAACAACAATAATTACGATAAAAAATTTGACAAGAAGGAAGATACTTTCTCTTCATCTAGATCGGATTTAACTGGAAGCAGAACTTCTCTGGCAAGTTCGGATTTACCACCTGCTCAGAAACATTGTCCTGACGAGGTATAGGTTTATACTTTTTTTTTTCCCCCAAATTTTTAGAATCGTATTAAAACTTTTTATGAAAAGGACTAATTATTTTACTTTGAATTAGGATGGTGCCTTTTATTGCCGCATTTTACTTCCTGATCAATCTACTACAATCGTATCAATGAAAGGTGGTGAAACAATATCTAGTTGTCTCAATAGGGTGCTTGATCGACGTGGAATGTGCTTTAGCGGATACGAAGCTCACATTGGAACTTCTGAAAAAGTTAGTAACACCAATCTATGATATGTATCTTGTTGACACTAATGTTATAAACTAACGGATAAATTTATTTTGTAGGAAATAAATTTAGAGAACGATTGTTCATTTCTCAAAGGACATGAAATACGAATTGAAGAACGGCTTACATTTCAAATTGAATTACCCACAAAAAGATTTGTTTCGGTAAAAGCGAAACCCACTTCACCATTAGTAGATGCTTTACGCCCAATACTTTCTAAATATGGTCATTCCCCGGAACAAGTCAGCATTTATTTGGTATAGAGCCAATTATTCCATTCAATTATTGGTAAGTTTTAACAAATTTTTATTGGTTTTAATTTTCAGAATGGGTTTGGTGAAAAGATAGATATTAATCAACCAGCTTCGTGTTTTGAATCAAACCGTTTAGTTGTACATACAAAAAGCGTGGGTAAGTTGATTTAAATTGTTGACAATAACATTCATTTGTTGTAAATTATTTATTAATTTGTTACCTTAGTGGGAATGCATTTAAGGAACTTGAAAAATCAACTCGTCGGAGATTCAGTTGAAAGTACAATCGATAAATCCTGGAAAGCTATGGTAAACGACAAAATTAATTTTTTAAATTTCAGTTAAATAGACGTTGATATTTTATTTTAGGAGAGTGTACCTGCGCAAGATGTTTCAAATTTTTCACAAACTAAAAGTTTTGCAATGAAACCGCCTATGGTTCCTCCTCAAATGTTCAAGAAAAAAGAAAGTGAAGGTAACATCTCAAATTTAGTTTTAATTTTACGTTTCCTAATATTTTCTGATGTTATTAGAAATGTTTCACTTATGGAAACGTGCGCAGTGTAGTCGAATAGATGATCAACGAGGAACTGAAATAAATTTTGAATTACCTGAGTTTTTGCGGGTGCAAAATCACATCCCTGAAGGTAGGGCTAGTGAACCGGTTGGACCTAACTTCAAAAACGAGAAATCATCAAAAATGTCTCGCATGACTTCGGAGCTTCCTTTAGGAAAGGGATTTTCAAGTTTTACGGACGATAATTTATTAAAAAATGGCATAATTCCAACTTCAGAGCAAGCTGAAGAATATTTCGGTAATATGGATTCGGATAAACATTTAGACATGTTTTCATCTTCGAGAAAAATGGATCATGGGCGACCTCCATTAAATCGCCCCTGTTCTCATCCACCTTTAACCGGTTATCCTTGGGGAAGAATGACCGATTGCGGGTTACCAAGATCAACTAGAAAAGACATTAACATCAGCGTTCCATTAGTAAACAATTCACAAATTGAAACGTCGACAAAATCTTTGTTAGAACGTTCGTTTTCACCTTCTAGTGTTCCACCGCCAAAAGATACTCCTAATACTTCATTAAATACTGATTTAGCCGACTTTCCACCACCAACACCATTAGCAAAATTAACGGGAAATAGACCATCTCCAGTTCCGATGAAATTCCCTGATGAACCGCCTCCTCTTCCGCCTAAACCACGACCGAGGCGTCCTGTTCCTTCGTTACCATCTTCTTTGGCCAGCAGTGGAAAGAGTGATGATCATTCTAATAATATCACAAGTCGGGTTGGTGGTAAATGCGGGGAACAAGCGAATAACGTGTATACTGACAAATTAAGTGTCAGCTTTGTGTGATGATCAAGGCAGCTAATCTTCATTTTAACTAAATAAGTATTATATCAAAATAATTTTTCATTTAACTAATATTTTCTTTTAAAAAAAATATGAAATTGAAGTTTTTTGATCTATTTTTTTTTTAAGAAAAAATTTTGAAATGAAGTTCTAATTCTTTTTTTTTTCTGTTTACGGTTGTGATAAGTTGGTATAGCTAGAAAATTGGTTTAGCAGATTACTAATGGCTTACAATGTGAAAAATGTTTAACCGTAATTAACGAGAAATTTATGAACGAATCTAAATATAATTATTATTTGACTAATTTCTAATCTACTTAATTTAAATTAATTTTGAAATTTTCTTTATTTATTTATTCGGAGGTTAAAAGTTGATCATCACCGCACTCTGGATTATTATTATATTTTTTTTTTTGCTATTTAAAGTCGAAATGTTGCGATTTCTAATTTCTTCATAGAAGCTAACAAAAATGTGTTACAGAATATTAATTTTATTTTTGAGTTTTGATACCCGGTTCGGATTAGAAATTTCAACTTTCGACTATAAATGATTTTTTATATATATTTGCACATAATCGAGAGTTTGCTAAAATTTTTTAGGAAAGTAATTCTCATTATTTCGAAGTGAAACAACAAAATTATTTTGATAATGGTCATTTTTTTAAAAACCGGTTTAGTACTTCAAACATTTTGATACAAATTTGGATATATGTTTTTATTTTTATACAGTATAATAAAGGTTAATGCTTTATAAAATCAAATGCCAATTTTTTATTTTATGTAATTTTTTTTTTAGAGAATAAAAAATTCTCAAGATCAAAAATGCAATAATGAATTTGAAGGTCATTTGTGATTAGATAATTATAGAGTGGAATCGTCTCAAAAAATGTATTTCTCAAATTTGCAACAGTTTGACGTAGGCGCAATTTTGTACGCCGGTTTTATTTGGACTATCTTATTTTGCAATTGTTAAAATTATTCAAAATCATTTCTTTATAATCAATTGACGCAAAATTTATTTAAAATTTAAAAACCTGTTCACACATTATTATTCATTATTTATTTTGTACATTATATATATTTGATGACGTAGTACTTGAGAATGACGTCATAATGAGAACTTGATGTTAGCTCACCTTCTCGGATAAACTTTGGTCTGGACCGTCTGGTTGATCAGATGTCACCTTAAAAATCGTGCAGTCTGGTTTTCAGACAATCCAAAATAATTATATTTAAATTTATTAATTTAAGACACAATTTAAATGTAATTGATATTGTTGGTTATAGAATTTAATTTATCATGCTGTGGAATTGGAGGAGATAGTAAATGTTTTAGAAAATTTATTTTACCCGGATCGTCACCAGAGCTCGTGTTAAAAATGACTGACGTAAATGAAGAAAGCGAGACCGGTATAGAGAAAAATGGATCAAAGAATTCACCGAAGGCAAATGATCGACAAGAAGGGTATGTGGAGGAACTGTTTCCAACAGAAGGTGATGATGACTTTTCCACAAGCAACTTCAGTGACTGTAAAAAAGACGAGCAGCTTCGAACTGAAGGTATAATAAAAATCAGCTGTAATACATTTAAAGTTTGTCTCATCTATGAAACTGTATTGTTTGGCAGTTTAGGTGTTTGACATGCTTGTTATTGTTATCATATTATTTGTAATTGTCATGCATTGCCTTTATATTTGAACAGGCGTTTCAGTTTTTAAATACTTTCGCACTGAACTTACAAGAAATTATTTTCTGGAAAATGACGAGGCTAGGTACTCCGAAAGGAGAGAGAAAGTCTACACATTTATGAGAATTCCCAGAGATGTGGAAAAAGTAACAAAATTATTATTATAGTATCTAGAAATTGTTTGAATTTTTTTTTAATGACTGATTAACATTCTGATTTTGAAGTTTATGATGTACGGCTGGATGCAATGTTTAGATGCCTTTCTTTTTCTTTTTACTTTTCTGCCAATTCGGATGATTTTAGCAGTTTGTTATTTGTTTAGTCGACCGTGTCGGAATTTATTTGGGTATAGTATTTTTAAGTAAAAATTTGCAAGTGATAATTTTGTTTAATTATAGCTTTAACAATTTTAGGCACAATAATCGAAGGACAGTTTTACAACCTGCTGAAATTTGTGACATTCTGAAGGGAATTACTTTTATCGTTTGCTCATTTTTAATGACTTACATTGACACTTCCATGATGTATCATCTAATTAAAAGTCAATCTGTCATCAAGCTTTACATATTTTTTAACATGCTAGAAGTAAGTTTTTGGTAGCAATTTTTTTAACGATATTTATTTTTATTATAACACTTGTATATAATTGTAGGTTGGAGACCGTTTACTTTCTGCATTTGGTCAAGATGTTTTAGATACTTTATTTTGGACTGCAACTGAACCAAGAGAAAGGAAACGAAAACATTTTGGTGTTATTCCTCATCTTATTTTAGCAGTTTTCTACGTGTGTATCCTTTTAATATTAAATTTCTACTTTTAATCAAAAGTTATAAATATTTGTATATACAGTAGTAGTTATTTTTTTAATTTAACAAATCCTAGATATACACAGCGTCCTAGTCCTATTTCAAGTAACTACATTGAATGTCGCTATAAATTCAAACAATAAAGCACTATTGACTATCATGATGTCAAATAATGTAATTTGAAACCAATTTTAATACCAACAAATTATTTATTGTTTTGTGCCTATTTTAGTTCGTAGAACTTAAAGGAAGTGTATTTAAAAAATTTGAGAAAAATAATTTGTTTCAAATGTCGTGCAGTGATGTGAGAGAACGATTTCATTACGTTATACTATTGCTTATAGTGATAATACAAACGATGAAAGAGTATTCGTGGAAGGAAGGCAAATAAATTACATTGAAATTACATAATTATAACGCCCTAATCAATTTTATTTTACAGAGCGCTTCTGGATTCTGTTACCAGATTGTTTGTTGGTTCTATTCTCTGAAGTCTTGGTTGACTGGGTAAAACACGCTTTCATTACAAGGTTTAATGAAATTCCCACAGAGGTAAGTTCTTCAAAAAAAATGTAAATTTCATGTAAACTTTTCTTAAAGTTTAAACCATTATTTTAGGTTTACAAACACTATACAATTAGTTTGGGGTACGACGTTGTCTGCAGCAAGCACAAAAATGTAATGTAATTATTTTGCATTGATAAAATGATTTTTTAATTATTTATTTTTTTCAGGCTTTTTCTGATTACTCTGACTTGGTATCAAGACGAATGGGTTTTATTCCATTACCTTTAGGAGTTTTATTATTTCGCATCGTGTATCAAGCTATCCGAATTGAAGATATTCTCGGAATCTTCTGCGTTGTTCTTGGTTATTTCTGGTAAACTTAAAACGCTTTGTGCATTTTAATTTAATTTTAACAAGCAACCTTCGATTTTTATTTTTGGTTAAAGTTTAATAACGTTGAAGCTACTGAATAGCATCATCATTTTGGGAATGGCTTACGATTTGATCGAGGAACATAAAGGCGGTAAAAAATCAACAAAAAATAAGATTCCGCGATGCATTAGCCAACCTCCAAGCCGGAAACACAGCACTGAAAAAATCATCCCTACTCAAACATCTAAAAGTGTTACTCATTCGAGAAATCCTAGTTTAACAGATGATGCCAATATAATGGATAACCAACATCCGTTAGGACCTACTCCACTATTTTGCAATAGTAGTGTAAGTTTGAATAGCTTGGGTTTACCTGAAGGGCTATTAGAAGATCGCGATGTCGACGGAAAAACAAGAAAAATTTCCGAACAGCGTAGTGATTTTATTCAGTGCCAGACAAATGATACCGACAAGCCTATAGATATTGGTATTAAATAAATATAATATTTTTAAATAATATTTGTTGGTGGTTTTTTACGGGTATTTTTTAAACATCCAGGTTTTAATAATAATATCGACCTATATTTTTTTCAAAAACTTTATTTCTAAAATATTTTTTTAAATTAATATAGTAATCTTAGCATAGTATTCGATTGCCATTTTGTGATTGTGTGAATTAGGCGAATTTAAAAATGCATAATGAAGATTATGGTGAAGTTTTCGGTAATTTTGGTAAAATTAATTACCGGTGCTATTATAATTATTTAAATTAGCCCAATACTGTAGCAGTAGCAACAAAAAAAAAAAAAAAGATTATAGTGACGTCACGTTTGCGTTTTGCGGTGCGGCATTTTGTGTTTAGTTAACAGATAAGACATTTTTTGTTATGGCGTAGTATGGCTCGGGCATCAGCTGAGCGACGAAACTGAAATTTTATCAAATTGTTATCTACGCCTTCCATGAATTACTTTGAAAGTTCATTGTCAAGTATCTTAATACGGCTGATTGTTAAATGTGTCATTTAAAATGTGGTTGAAGATTTTATTGTTATTATTGTGCTTGCTTGTCCTATTTCTCGTCTCGAGGATTGTTGAATCCACGTTGTTTCTGGAAACTGGCTTTCTATCCACATCTCTAATTGACCCAGTGTCTTTGGGAATCCGAGAATTAAAACGGATTTTAGCATTTCGAGGCGTCAGTTATGTTGGTGTTTTAGAAAAGCAAGAACTGACCAGTTTGGTATTTTCATCAGGTATTGTTATCATTTTGTACAATCTTACGTGCATTAATCTATTACCGGTATTAACGTTTGGTAATGTCGAACTATTATAATGAAAAATTTAACCAAATTTTTTTTAGTTAAATTTGTGAATGATCATATTTAGAAATTATATATTAACTACTAGTTTTTATTTACATTTTTTTAAAATGGGGTTATTAATATTTAGGTCAGTTGAGTGACGGGGAATTAGCTGAGGCAAATAGGACAGCAAGAGCCGAAGATGGCTCTTCCAACTCAGCTTCTTCAACGACCTATTTTACCTGTGGAAGTCATTTTTACGAAGAAGTGGAAGATACGAAAGACAGCGTTTGGCTCCTTCAAGTAATTCCTACTCATTCGAAACTTCCGCTTTTGGATGATCTGAACTGGAAACGAGTGAGGGATGAACTTCAGCCATTTGGTATCCGCACAGGAATATTCAAGTGTCAGTTAGACCCAAAGTAAGCATTTGATGAGGGCGTTATTATTGAATTCACTTAGAATTTAAATTCCAAGTTTTGAAATTACAGTCTAGTTTAGAGTCTGAATAAAAATCTAGAGATAAGTCACAATGTTTATATTTTGAGTAGCTTATCAAGTAGGTCTTATTAAATTATGCTGCTAAAGCATTAACTATATATTTATAGTTTAATCGAGTAACTAATACCTTGAACGATGAAAAACATTTAATGGAACACTTAGAAAAATACCGTAGATACTGTAGCAGTGTATACTGTGTGGCCCTTATGGGTGCGCACCCATATTTTGCGTTAATTTTTTTTAAAAATAATTTTAATTGCATGATTGTAAAATAGCAAGGTCGTAACGAGACATATTTTCTCCCGCGGCAAAGCTTTAAAATATCGCTTTTTGCTTTTTCTCCATGGTAAAAACACGAAAAACGCTTGTGGATCAAAAAGTCGGTTGTCTTGTTCACGTTAGGCTACGGTATCTAAAGAATACAGCAGTAGGCTACTAGATTAATTACAGTACTGTTAAATTTATTTAGAGGGATTTCACTTGTCAGTTAATTATTAATATTATTCTTATACAAGATAATTCGCTAATGAGAGTTGAGGTTTATCGATGAGTGTTGATAAAAAACACCCACGGTATAACTTCTTCATAAAACATCGTAATATTTAAAGTGATGAATTGACCTTGATTTACATGACCACTGTGTTTTTACAGTTCGGTACTTTGACCCCTTAAAAGAAATTAATTGAAAATATTATTATTGAACTATTTGTTATTATTGAAATATTTGTGAATCAAAGGTTATATTTAAAAGTAGACTTGGAGATGTTGTCGGGAATGAACCATAATAATAAACTTGTGATTTTTGTTTGAATAGATTATGCAAAAGAAAAGGGTGGTTTGATAGTCAGTTGGTTCTGGCCATGCCTCAAGGAGTTCATCCAAAAGACAACGTGATTTACAGACCGTTTTCCTCTTCTCGCAAGTCAAGTTCAGCTATTCATTGGGTAAGAAACGAACTGAATTCCAGATTAAAACACATTGAAAGCTCATCGGAGCTCGAAAAGGTTTGGCTTCGATTTGACAACGGTTCTTATCTCGGCACCGAAGTGAGAACTGTGCTGATATTACCTAAACATGTCGAACCACCTCTATTTTTCTCCTCTCTCAGCACTAAATTTAATTGTAGAATGACGTTCGGGGTTTTAAACATTTCTAATGCGGGTCCTATATTCCGAAAGCTTCCTCATTTAGAAAACTGTTCCTCAGCTAGCTACGTGATAATAACACCGGAAGGTATTTTTGATTACGGAAAACGGGTGGGTGAGCATTTAAATTTCAAGAGAATGGAACTGACCCTTAGAACTTTGCAGCCTGAAATGAACGACGTTTTTGTATGGAGTCTAACGATTGTTAATTTCTTAGTTTTATTCGATGTGTTTTTTATTTATGACAAAGTTTGGAAGCACATTGTACGCTGCTTTTGGCTGATCGTTAAAAACAACCTGATTTTATTTCTTCTTTGGCTGAGTATATTCGGTCTCAGTAAATTCCATCCGGTGACATCCATTTCCAACATTCTGCTCAAATTAGCTAGGCAGTTATCCGTTTTAGAGATATCGAGCGTTGTAAGAAACGATTTTATGTTTTGGAAATCTCATCCATGGCTAATAATTGGCATGTTTATCATCATTTGCGCGGGTCACGCTTGTGTTCGAAAGCGATGGTTTTCTTGGACGATTCCGAATGGAAACGAGAATGCCGATTTTGTAACGATTTTAACCAATTTATTCTTTCCGCCTATGGTTAGCTTGAGGAGGCCAGCTGTGTTAGATCGAGAAATAGCGCGAGAAATAGATCAATTGATTGAACGAATAGCCATGCCAAATTTATGGCTTCAACCAGTTTTATCCAAGTTGGATTATTTAGATGAACTTCCGGTGTGGAAACACTGCTCCAATATCATTCCTATGGAGGAGGATGAGAGTTCAAACAAAAGCAGTAATAGTTCCGGCAGCGAGATGGAGCAGAATTACGTGGTGGTAAATCAATCTAGTCAAAATAATCAGCACAGAATAGCCAACTACGAATGCTACGAGTATAGCTGCAGCGGCACTGGGCTTTTTTGCGCCTGTCACAGTATTGGAAAAACGCTCAAGAAAATTGTTGTCAAGTGTAGACGTTTTATTAAACTTTTAAGAAGCAAAAATCGTTCCGCAAATACGAGTAAGAAGCTTGGCAGACGCCCACCTCCTGGAATGGTCGTCTGTTCCGATTGTGCCATCTGTTTAGAAGGCTATTCGAACAACGAACTCATTTGCGGACTTCCTTGTGGGCATAACTATCATCAAAGATGCATTTTAGGATGGATATTAAGAGATCATCACCAATGCCCTAGTTGCAGATGGCCTACCAACGGCAGAACAAGATTACACAATTAAACTCTTCGAGATTTTACATCACTTTTGAAAAAGCTAAGGTACATTATAATTGATAATGAATCATTCTACCTAGTAATATTATACTAGACAAATTTTTTTTTTTTTAAAAAAATTTAGCTAACACTAATTAAGTTTTTATTAATATTATTTTGAATATAAATTTCGTTTTTTAAAGTTGAAGTTTTAAAGTGCAATATTATTGTAAAACAAAAAGTAATCGTTTTGGATTGGTAATAACTTTTGATGTTTGGCAAAATAAGATTACATGCGTTCATTTATACCGGTATAATATAGTATAATAAATGAAGCATAAATTATTATTTTAAAGTCTGAAATTTTGTTAAAGCTAAAATACTTTTGGTTAATTACCTTGAGAACAGCAAATAATGGGTGGAGTATGACACTGTCTTCTCCTAAATGTTTTTTTTTTTAATAACAGGTGAATTTATTCCTATTTCAATGTTAATTAAATTAAATTTTAATTTACAACGTTGAGATGATTTCAGTTTACTGTACAAAAAGTATTCAGTGAATGCATATTTTGTTATTTAAACTTTCAATGCTTCAAAAATAATTTAAAGCATTCTAAACTGCTTTTATTATTAATACTGTATTATAGATTTAAAAGTGTTTATTAATAGGGGTGCACATTAAAAACTATTTGGTTTACAATATGTTAGATGCTACTGTGATAAAGTTAAAAAAAAAGTGTAGCCTGTTAACAGTAAAAAATAATTATTAATTGCACGGTATTGACGTTTTTGGTTATTACTATGCAAGATGATGATGTATTAATTTCCTTTTATTTGTTTTAAAGATCTTCTAAATGTATAAATGTTTTTCTCTTCTTCATTTCGTATTTTGTTAATACAGTGTATGGCTATACATTTATGTTGCATTTTTGGAATTAGTTTATATTTCAAAAATAGTTCCAAGAGCTAAATCTGTACAATCAAAAATCAACAATATATTATACTAGTATGGAAAATAAAATAATTCTGTATTGAGCATAAGACATATTTTGCATTGATTCAATATGCTAATGTCTATTACGCGCTTCAATATTATTTTGTTGTGAAATTAGTTTTATTGTTCGTATTCCTGTTAATAATAATTATTGCCGTACCGGTAATATTTTTTCTTAACAATATTATAGTATTTTTGTTATTTTTATTGATCAATAATTTTAAAGATATTTAAATGTTAATCGTTTCCAACATGGAATTAAGAGCTATTAAAGTAGCCAGAGGGGAGATTAAAAAGCCTGAACAATTATCACGTCAACATAAGCGCTAATTAGCTTCATTCATCGCTTTTATTTTGGGTCTTGCATGCCGCGGACTATTTACAAAACCAAAACACTTAAAAGTTGCGCACGCGTGCAACGGTGCATGTGAACCTCAAAGAGAAAGATGATAAATTATTTTCATTTTGGTTTTAAAATAACATTTACGAGTAGGCCTACAGTACATGTATTTATTTTTAAATCAGCGCGCGCTGTATAACTATATTGTCACTAGATGGCAAACCGAAAGCGTTTGATACTCGGAAATCGATTTTTTTAAATCTATTTTTTATCTTCAGTCAATGGTGTATTGAAGGGGGAGGGGAAAGACTATTGAGAACAGCCATTGAGAAGGGAGGTCAAAACAAACTGTTTCTTATCTTTTTTTTACGTATTGCATTTATTTCCTATTTTTATTTTGTTTTTATATTTTTTATTTTACATGTAGTTGTAAAATATTAATGGTTAAATTATGAAAACAAATTAACTAGTGTGGGCTATATCAAAAAGCATTACTTGAGCTAGACGCTTTGACAACTAGACTAATGAAAAAATGAAAAATAAATTTGCGGCCCAATAAAGAAAGTTAAAATAAAGAATGAACGTGGAGAAATGAAAGTAAAAAACGTATTAGAAGGCATCTCTGGAGAATTATTAAGTTGTGCTGGTCTTTTAGCAGAAATGGAAATTCTATACAGTAGATTTATGAATGATGCCAATTTAGAAGCTATTCGCACCCTCTTCAGTTAGATCCAAATTTTTTAAGAAGAACTTCTCTAGTGCATTTTTTTTATAAAGGTTGAAAGTAAAAGAGTTTTTTTAAGAGGTTAAAGTTTATCAACCTGAGATAGCAACCGACGTCATCGAGAAATTTCAGAGGCAAAAATGCTCAGCGAGAGACAATCGATGCATGATTTGGCGCATCTCAAACTCGGCGTTTATTGCGGTTCTGATACAGTATAATATTAACAGTGATATGTTTAATTCAAAAGCATAGAGAAAAAAGTTGTCGGGCTGGCACAGTCCATTTTAACATGAAAGTTCGTGTTTTTAAGACAATTCAAAATCTTTTTACTACAAATCTTTATTGTTAATACGACAATAATTAATAAAAAAAATGCACAATAAAAACATCTTAAAATTTACAAATTTATAAAAAAAAAAAGAAAAAAAGAAAAACGCCTCGCAAGCTCGGTGATTTTTTTTTATTAACCACCGATCTATGTTTAAAGGCTTCCATCTTTAGGCCCTATAGTCGCACTATTTAATGTCACTTCAAACACCAATCTAACTTATAATTTTATTGTTCACTACAACGAAGATAATTATACGATTCTTACTCTACGTAAGTTATTGCTTTACGAATTATTTTAAAACATTTTATTCATTCTCGATTTCAAGTCGTGAATACTCTGTCAGATAATTGGCCAAATTAATAAAATATCATGAGGAAAGGGTGGCATTTTATATTTGGTTATCATCCTTTAATTACTACTTTAAAAACGAATTGAAGGAGGGAGGGGTCGAATTTGGAAAGGTTTGACAATTACAATCATGTATTATTGTTGACAAGAGGAAAGAGGTGACTTCAAGACTCCCGGTAGTTGCGATCGAACACTTTATTTATTTAATTTAAAAAAAAAAATAATAATAAATAAATCGAAAATCAAATTCACTATTAAAAAATTAAGGATAAAATGTTGTAAATTTAAATGAGTGCAAAATTATTATAGTAGCGCACCTATAATGAGGATATTTTAATAATAACAGAATATAAAATTCTAACTGCAGTAGCACAAATTTCAAAAATATTGTAATGACATTTTGCAGTTTTTACTACCGGATATCAGTACTTCAACAAATTTTAGAGTCAATTTTTAGACTACTTTTTTTTTTGTGGGAGGGAGAGAAGATGGTAAATTATTTTTGACATCGTTTTTAGTAAAAGTGTAATGTTTGGCAATTTTTGGCAAGGGGAGAGAGGGGTTAAAAATTCATAAAAAATACTGTATGTGGACATAATTAATGGGCAACTCTTTATTTTAATCGCCGACGGCTGATCATTTTGGAGAAAATAACGTAAATAATAGAAAGGGCTTTCAGTAATCTTACGTGCTTAGTGTTGAATGGGAAACATAATAATACTGATTTAAATTCAATGAAAGATGTCGAAATGTTTGTGAAACTATAGATAAAATTGTGGCTGAAATTAAAGTTTAAAACATTTATAAAGCTTCTGTGATTACATTTTGTAGTAAAAATGTAATAAATTGCAGATGATAAATAAACCATTAAAATGTTTGAAAGAAGAGAGAGAGAGAGAGAGAGGGGGGGGGGATTACCCTCAGCACTCCACTGTCATTAATTTATATTTATTCTATTCTCGTATAATTCACTTGTACCCATTAAACCCAGCACTTGTTTTCCGAAACTGTTTTTTTTTTAAATACAGTAGTTGTAATTATATTTAATTGTATTATTAATTATTACACCCTGATGATATTTCAAATTCATAATTTCATTTGACACTTAAATAATTTTTATTTTCCCAGAAAACTATAAATTTCAGCAGCGGTAAAGTTAATAAAATATTTTCAAGTAAATAATAATTATAATCAACGGTTAGTTTATGAATTGCAATTTTTTTTTACTACTTTAATTAATTTCAAATGCAAAATAGCATTTTGACATTTGTGTTCGTAATGCGTGGGGTTAAAATTATCTTAAAAATTGATTCACTGAAGGATTTAATGTTAAAATTGTTTAAGTCAAGATTTTTTTATTTATAAAAATATTGCAATAGGCCTACAATTTACTGTCTACGCTATTGTAACTAATTTATAACGTACTGTACAATTATAGTGTTTAATTAATAAACATGAATAATTGTAATTCAATTAATACCTCAGTATGCTTCAGTAATTAAACCCAAGAAATTATTATTTTACTTAATTTTATAATATTAAGTAGGTTGTTTTGATTTTTTCCCCCCATGATTTTGTTAATGGAAAGTGTAAATAAAAAGTCAAGTAAATAGCCAATTTTTAAATAAATAATAAAATACATAAAACATGAGAAACAGAAATTTTTTTTTTTAAAAGAAAAGAGGAAGTACTGTAATTCGAAAATATGTAACATTTGTGCATTGGACGTGCCAATGTTTTTTGTTTGTTTTTTTTGAAAGCGGAAATCACATTTTTCATTCATATTATGTACATGTATTTATTTGAAGCAGTGCAGAGATAATTGGTGTAGAGTTTTGTCCGTTTTTTAAAGATGCTCGACTGATGGTACCTGGTCAACGTTTTTCAGGCGAAAACTCGATTGAATGGGTTAGCCTTGACGGGCCATAGCGTGTTTACTGACATAATATGATTTATTGTCTGCCAACGAAATCTCGTTCAGCATTTTGAGTTCGTTATCGTCTTTTCTCCATCGCATCAGTCTGACTCTGTAAGCAATTATTAGCGTGATATTATTTAAGTCAACGTCATTTATTAATGCATTTGCGCTCGTCAACTTGCCACTTCCCTTTTCTTTGTTTAATCAACCTATGACATAAAATATGAATACCTCTAGTCACGTTTTCATAAAAAGAGGAAATAAAATATATGAACGCAAAATATTTCTCCCGCCCCCCCCTCTTTAATGCTAAAAATAGTCAGAAATACAGTATTATAAACACGTGTGTTGTCATGTTTGTTGTTAGGATTTGAAAATTTTGGAATTTGGACTATTGCACATGTCAATATTATAAGATATAAATCAGGTTTAACAATATATTTTTTTTCCTCTCCCAGATTTAACTTATCCTAAAATTGTTAATCCGAAAATATTTGTCAGAGATTTATTTTTATATTTTTGATATAAGAATACCAAAAAAAAAGAAAAAAAAAAAGATGTAAATTGAATCTCATTTTTATGTATTTTTATATAGGCAACAAATTTTAATCGAATTTTCACTAGTTTACATCATCTCTGACCCCCCTCTTAACAATTTCATCCACCTGCTGTGAATCTATCGTAAAAAGTGGTTAGTGGGTTGAAATATTGACTTTTATTTAATTAGCTATCAATAACAAGGTGAAACATATGTTTCGATAGGTTTAGGTGAGGTAATAGCGATGACGTAATTTCCCCGACCACTCCTCTCACACCCCCTCAAAAAATATTACATCCGAACATCTTCCGAAGAGTGCGCATGCGTGAGGATAAAATATAAACACTTGCACATTTTCACTCATCTATGTAATCGTCTGTCGAGATCCAACCTAACTCACGTGCTGTTCATATATTACGAGGGTTAATATAGAGATGGATGCCATTCGTCTGCTACTACTAACGTCCGCCATCTTACTATTGACCACTGTACCACTGTCCAAAGGTAATTTCATTACCGAGAGTTAATTTATTTGTTTGTTTTTTTAACTTATTATTTTTTTTAATGCAAGAAAAAAAAAGTGAATTTAGCAATAGACAACTTTTTTTTTAAGCTTCCTTTTTTTTTTTAGTTTACTGTTTATTTTTTTATTTATTTTTTGTCTTTTAAGCTACGCTTTTTTTTTTAGCTCCCACCTGCCTGAGCAATTTTGATTTATATGCAAATGACTTTTTGTGCTAGGCTTTCACCTGTTTAATGAGTTTATTTTTTGCAAAAGGTGCTTATAAGTTCCATTCAAATAACTGTTTCCCCTTCCTATACTCGTGCTCGATACTATGTTATGACATCATGAATTGTTAATTAGGCGTATAAATTCCAGTGGGTAGCTTTTGTCTTTATCTATTTCTCGCTCTCAATGTAAACTGTGTAATTATGTGTGTGTATATCCGTAGCTGAAGCGGATGTGACGTCGGCGGTGAGTGGGAGGAGTGTACAAACATCCAATGAATTGAGGAAGAACCCCTACTACTTCCATATTTTAGGTTAGGAGTTTGCTTCCTGTTCACTACTCACTTAAAATCTTTTGCTATTCACTTTTTCGCATTTATGTGTAAATTTATTAGAACTTTACATATTTATTTTTTTTAATTTCTAAACTTTTTTTTTTTAATTTAAAACAGGTCGATGCATAAGACGATATGGTCATTCCTGCTTAGGAGGTAAAAAAAAAAGTTATTCAATTTAAATTAATTAGTTTTTGAGAGTGAAAAAACAGTAAAACTTTATGATATGCCCGTACCTTACGTACTTTTTATTTTATTTTATTTAAAAAAAAGTATATTATACCGGTGCAGTTGATATATACAGTACAAGTACTTATAATAATTAATTGAGAATTAGCATACTTTTTTGGTCTAACGTTACTAATGCCCTCTGATAATCTGATAAGCGAGAAGGAAAAGAACGAACGTTATAATTACAGCAATTATTTTGCACTAGAAATAATCTATTAAGTGCGGACGTATATAATATAATTAATAAATAATTTTGGATGTCATTTTGTTACAAAACGGTGGAATGATTACTGTAATTAAATATCTTGTTAAATTTGAATAAAAAAAAGGAATGAATATTCGAGACTAATCAATAGGATATTATTTTAATTACATATTGGACTTGTTTTTAAGCCAGTGGACAAAGTTTATTTATTTATGTTACCGGGGGGGTTTTTTTTTTTTTAATTTTAACACCAATTTCATGATCTTCGACAATAATCTACTGCATGCATTTATTATGATTTTATATAAAGAACATCGGCTAGATTGGAAAATCCGGGTCAGTTGAACTTGTACTTCAACTTGTGAAAAAATAAACTTTATAATTTATAGAATTTTTATTGTCATGAATACGAAGTTGTTTAACCTTAAACGCAATCGCTTTTTTAGTTTAAACTTAGTTCTCCAGTTTGGTGTCGGATACCTATTGACATTATACCGAGTGCTTCATTTAAAAAAAAAAAAACTTAATTTTTATTTTTTAAAAAAATATAAAAGAGCAGTAATCAATACAGGATCGCCTCGATTAACCGGATTAATTATTATTGTTAGGGATGGTCCGGATAATTGAATTTCATTATTTATTTTTACGTGAACTTATGTAAATTTCATTGAAAGTAGAAACACACCGTAGTGGAAAAATACAAAAAGGCAGAAACAATGTTGAAAGCAATGCATAATACATGACCATGTCAAAGTTAAAATTATGTAATTACTAATTACCTGTACTGTAGTTTAAAAAATCAAGGCTTAGAAAAAAACAAACATACGGTACAGTATAATTTTGGGGAAAAAAATATTTGCACAACATTACGAGTTCCGGTTTAGCAGATTTTGAAAATAACAGATTTTTTATTGTTTGTTTGAATACTGTATCGGTATACCGTAATTATTTATTTATTTTTATATATATACGGGTAGTAAATAACATAAAAGTTGTACACACTTTCCATTAAAATTGGGCGCAGCATTAGATTCGAATTATAAATGAATCACCCAAAGTTAATAAATTATTTAACTCATTTTTAAAGCAAAAGAAAAAAAAACAATATTTATTTGCTTTACACTAAAATTTAATGTAAATCGCATTACGTTTTGAAAACTTTAGGCTATATATTTGCATAATACAATATGCTACTGTATAGCGTTATCATATTAGAGAGTTTACGGTAAAGCTTCTTGCTCATTCTTATGCTAACTCCACGCCTTATACCATAACTTCCATAAGAGCTTGAATTTTTATGTTTATTATAAACCAAGAGTTAGAAAAGGAAATTACTGTAGTTATTCCTAAAACAATATTGAGGTCATAAATAAGAATTTTTATTTAAAAAAGGCCTTTGTAAAGCCTTGTAAAAGGAAATTAAATGCATTCGTTTGCTTACTATAATTTCGATGTGCTGATAATTAAGCATTAATT
The DNA here is from genome assembly GCA_034692225.1 of Polydesmus complanatus. Classification (NCBI taxonomy): domain Eukaryota; kingdom Metazoa; phylum Arthropoda; class Diplopoda; order Polydesmida; family Polydesmidae; genus Polydesmus; species Polydesmus complanatus. The sequence continues at coordinate 57,159 of JAQGAZ010000203.1, read as the reverse complement.
TGTGTATCAAAGGTCACGGAAAACGGAGTGGGCAAATGTCGTCTCCGATGTTGATGATGATTAGCGCCAAAGAAAAGGATATACGACACCCTATGCTAGATCTGTTGTGGTCTTATATCCAAGTAAATCTTTTCCTTTTTTTTTCTTCTTTAGCATAAACTAATTAATGCTTACACACGTGATTTTTAATTGAAATTTGATGTAGATGAGATCCTCCAAGTTTCGACCTTCCGTTTCCGGATCTTCCAGGTTAAATTAAAATCGAAATAAAAGTTATCAAAGAAAAAAAAATATTACGTTTATTTATTTTTTTTTTATTTATGTTTGGCCTCGGTTTTTATTCGTAAAATTTGAATAAATGTGTTTTTTTTTTTCTTTATTTCTTTTTACAAGCGCACACAGTATAAAAACTGAATTGCGGAGATTTTTATTTTTTTTGTGTGTGTATGTTTCTTTTAATTTGCCAACTGATCTGATTACATGTACATATGAAATAAATTTTATTCCGACATCTGTTACTTTTTATTTCTGAATAAATCATTAAATCTCATTTTCCTTCTCTAATATGGATCCATTTTTTTTTTTCATTTCCTTATGCTCATGCGCAACAAGTAGGTGTACTTTACGCATAAATGTGAGCATTTACTAATTAAAAGTCATTAACAAATAAATTGCAAAAATTAATTCAAGTTTTTAATTGAAATTAATTCTATATTTGTTCACAATTTACTATTTTCATACACGCAAAGGCAATTTTGTGCATTTTTTATGCATTAGAAACAGTTAGAAAAAGCTTATTTGCAAATAAAAAATATTTAAATAATTGTGTTCGTGATACTGTAGATAATATTTTTTTTAAGTTTCAGCATTTTGATAATGGCAATAAAGCTTGTAGTTTATTAAATATAATTATTGAATATTATATGCCAATTATGCTGATCCCTAGATCTGCACTTGTTTGTTGTTTCAAAACAGATAAGTGCACATCAAACAATTTTTTTTTAAATAAAATTTTCTTTAAATTTGTTCAATAGCCAATTTCTGAAACTTATAAATCAAACTTTTAAAATAAAATTAATTTTTTTCTCATCTTTAGAAGTTTATGACAGAGTGTATTGTATGTAAATATGGTTTAAAAAAAGAAATAAAGATCAGCAACAACATTTTTAATAATAGATTTTATTTATCGGAGATTTATGACCTTTTAATTACTATGCATAGCACTGTTTATCAATTCAATTCTCGTGAAAATCACAACAATTTTATGCGTTTACAAAAACGGTGTAAAATGCAAAGGTATAGGGCCTACTGCTAGAGGCTTAATAATTACAGATAAATATTTGCTCGATATAAATTTTTAATTCATTATTTTATGCAATGTAAACGAGTAGTATTTATCGTTCGTTAATCCTAAAATGATATTATTTCAGGCGATGTTGGTGAATAATTATATATTCAGCTAACTCGTTCGAGGAATGAGTGAAGGGGGTTTGAAGCAAGTGCATGCAGCTTTGAATAGCAACGTGAAAGCGCGACATTTTTAATCAGAAAATCCTCACAATTAAAAATAAAAGCCACAATCATTTATTAAATATTACTTATTTATTATTCATTTAAAATGTAGACCTTAGTCATTAATGCTTGAAGCAGCTGTCCCGTTTTGCATGTCTCAGCGATAAATTATCAACCGTTAATTAAGACTCAAAAATCATTGTTCACAATCGAAAATAACTACAGTAGCATAATCTCTTTCTATATTTATCGTACTTAATTAAAATAATTTAAATCGATATATTAAACTTAAAATGAAATTTAAACAACAAAAATAATTATTAAGGCATACGATAATATTACTGCATATCGATCGATGATTTAAAAATGAACTTTCGCACAAGTCTAACAATAAATTACAATTTGCTAGTTATTTATTGGTGTTCATTATTATTATTAAGTTATTATTTTTTTTCATAACTAATCAAAATAATTGAATTAAAACTGAAAAATGTAAGTGAATAACTATTCATATGCGCTGTGAGGGAACTTGAAGCTCGCCGGGATTTCCTACAGCAGCAGACGAAGGTCCTGTCTCTAAGTTTCTCATCTGAAAAGAAAAAGCAAAAGAAAGTTACGCAAGTCAGCGATTGCTACTTAATATTTCATATTTCAAGCGAAACAAACGATGGAAGACAAGGGGTTTTGTTCTCGTTAGTAATAATTAATAATCAAGAAAGAGTTCGGCTGTTTTATAGTTGATTAGGGTACAGTACGCGTATATCATGGAAGCAACGCAACTGACGATTTATTGGAGACCGGTATAATTAGTACTTTAAGAAGTGGTTGGGTGCTAATTAAGATTTACAATGGGCTTGAAACGTGATCGGAATACTAACCATGTTACGCAGTATACGCAGAAAGTTGACCGGAAGTCTTCTCGGCGGATTAGATTCTTCTATCGACATCCCACCACCTCCACCCTTCACTTCGTTTCCTAATATAGCCTCCAAGTTTTGATATTGGCCATTATTGTCTGACATATCGGATTCTTCCAGAACTTCACCTCCTGTTCTTTTACCGTGGGCTAAATATTAATATTAAAATTATACAGTTTCTGCATTAACAGCAAATTAGTAAGTGCAAAATAATTTCAATTTTTTTTTTTTTGAATTTGTGTATATAGATTTTGTTGGGTATCTTTCATACAATTCCTCGTTTACGGAAATTGAAAAATACTATTAAAATGTTTCTAAAAGCTCTCCAAATATCTTTGTTAATTATTAACAAAAAAAAATTAATTTTAAATAATAATCATTTTCATTTTTTTTTTTAAATTAATGCTAAAATTAATGTTTGTTCGTCAAATGTGTTCAACGTAATAATTTATTTATAAAATTATAAAAATAGAACATAAAATTACGGAACTTTCCAGTTATATTTGGTTGATATAAAAAAATATTCCCTAAATATAAAAAAAATGTACGGTATAAATTTCATAATAATTTTTTAAAAATACGACTATATTATTAGTTTTGTAAGACAACTTAATACGCGATATTTTCACATTACAAAGCAACGCAGTATTACAAATCTGTAATTTGAAATTTATCTTAACGACGGTAAGCCTTTTCCTCCAAATCTCATTAAACTAGGTATCATTTATTTTAATATAGTAACTGTTGTTTTTGGGGGTAGAAAAAAAGTAGTTGAAGACATGAATTTTAAACGCTTTAGTTTGGGACCCAATAGAAAAAATGAAATAAATCACCTACGCTACAAATAGGGCCTACCAAAGATGCAAAAGTAGTGTAGTACGGTATCATTAAATTGACTTAAACTTTTATTGATAAAGTTAAAGGTCATTTAGCGATGAAACAATTTTTATAGTTAATTCTATTCAAGGAAATTATTATAATTTATAAAGATTGATGTTTGGCTTTCAACGAACTGACATTTTTAATACCGTAACAATTTTTTTAAACATTTGAAATTTATTTTTACTCATTGACCACATTAATATTATTTTTTTGCTAATTCAATATATAGGGCGTGGCATGAAAGTTATGCGACTGTTTTAATAAAATTTTGTATAATTTATTTACTACTAAGGTTCAATCAATGCCGTCAAATTAGATGGCTAGGGTAGCTACTCACCAAAGTTGAATCATTTACATTATTTTGGTCGGTCATGGTAACAAAATGGCAAAATCTTAATACGTTTTTGAGACAAAAAGGCTTTTCAAAATAGCCCAAAGCTCTAATATTCTCCAGAAGGAGTTCTATTGCCTCAGTCGTTATTTGGGTACTGAAAGTCGGCATTCAAACGTTACGGCCGACCAAACGTACTGTACATGATTCCAGAGGTGTTACTAAGAGTAGAGGAGTATTTTCATTTTTGAGTAGCCTCTCTAGGCATAGCCTTACATTATACTTTGAAGGTCCTAGCATTAATTTTAACATTTGCAATAAATATATTTTATTAAAACATTCGCGTTGCTTTATGCCACATCATGTAGGCTACATGGTTCACTGAAAAACCAGCAACATAAAGAAGTTTAAAATTACACACTGTTCTCGAATAGCGCAAAATAATTATCCCGTTTCCCTTGATATAGCTACACTGTACATGTATCATAAATCTATGAAACTATCAAAATTAAAACAAATACCGGTACATGCACAATGTATAGTCACCGATGTTAAGTCTACATCTAATATTATGAAATTCAATACACAATACACGGGAATATAAATAAAATGTCAAGTTTAAAAATTGAAATTTTGATGAGATACTCGTATTAAAACGTTTTTAAGATACATAGTTTGAGTGGCAGTACTGTATAAAAGTCAGGGTAATGGGTTCCGCCAATATCCCACATTAGAACAAACCGCACAAAAACAACTTGTTTTTAGAAAGGGGAGGGGAAAAAAATCGACCGTTTATGTATATCCCTGATGTATAATGCTATACATGTACTCGTAAAAAAATTGTAAACTACTTTTTATTTTGCTTAGTTAAAATTTTGATTTGTTTTGACTATTTGAAGCCGGACTATAGTGAATTCAGAATAAGCTGTTCATTTTTGTTTATTGCAAAACTTTCAACGCAACTTTAGTATCTTAAATTTTAAACATTTTTTTAAAAAATGTTGAAACAATGCAATTGAATTTAAAAAAATTTCGTAGTATAATCAGTAATAAAAATTAGTTGCCGCTAAATATTTAAATTTTATGCAATTAGATTTTTAAAAAGCGTCCCAGTGTTCCTCTTTATGATAGTTTCGAGAGTAATACGAGTAGAAGTGTCTCGGTGTATGTACAGTTGTCTACTTTAAGGAGCAGCAAGTAAATTGCCAATGTTTATTGCAAAACTTTCAACGCAACTTTATTAGCCTAAATTTTAAACATTTTGTAAAAAAAAAAATTTGAAACAATGCAATTGAATTTAAAAAAAAATTGTAATATAATCTGTATGTAATAAAAATTCGTTGCTGCTAAATATTTAAATTTTATGCAAGTAGATTTTTAAAAAGCGTCCCAATGATCCTCTTTATGATAGTTTCGAGAGTAATACGAGTAGAAGTGTCTCGGTGTATGTACAGTTGTCTACTGTAAGGAGCAGCAAGTAAATTGCCAAATTTTAAAATAAGTTGTTGAAATTGTTTTATATTTTTTATTTTTATTTTTTTTGTTATGATTATTTTGTTAATACAGTTTAAAACGTTAAAACTTAAAAGGCTTACCTCCAAAACAAGAATGTCCAAAGTTCGAGCACCCTCTCAGCCCTATATAGAATAAAAAGAATGAATATCGTAAAGCTTTCGCCTTTCAACCGCAAAATTTTTTGCGGAAACAATCGTTTTACAAATACAAAATTGAAAATAAAAATACGAATTTTAATCATAGAGCCATGCGCATTGTTTTGGAAGATTCCCTATGCTGCAATTGAGCCTAATAAAAAAACTCTCGGCTTTGTTTTTTTATTCAAGCGTTGATATAGCATGCAAATGTAGTCATCTAAAAATTCATGAGTAAATCCTCCTCATTCTTTTGACAAACACCTACTGCAGCAACTATTCGCAAAAACGTTCAAAACCAAACACTTAAACTCAATGAAGCGGTTGAAAAGACGGTGAAAACATTCGATCCATGCTCGAAATTTTTTTGGAAGACGACGATTCATATTTTCAATTGCAATCGTCTGAATTTCTTTTTTTACTAAAGACTTTGTTTGGTTTAGAAGCGAAAGAAGACGATTGGGGAGTTGATTCGATATAAGGAGAGAGGGAGAGATCTGCTTATTACAATGGGAGTTGGAAATAAATAAAAAAAATAACGACCACGCTTTTATCTCGTCACATATTAGGTAAACGGAAACACTTTTTTTTGCTCAGTTTCATCCTCTCGTATTATTATCCCAGACATACATCACTATTTTAATAACATTATTAAGTAGACGCGGGAAATGGGCCTTACTACTATGCATTTCGGGTTCACTCGCGCCGTATTACACAACCGGTCCAAAAATAAAAAAAAGTTATCGGTAACGGTAAATAAAATATTAAAAAAAAAAAATAATAATAATAATAAATGTACATATGTTTTGAATAAGTAAATATAAAAGTTGAAATACGTAAATTTTACATATTCATTGATTTTTTTTTCTTTTATCAATTTTTGAATGGTAAAAGTTCCAAAAATAAGAAATATAAAATGTGTGAAGAAAGGTGTGATATTCAATAGTAAGCAATCCTAAATGTACGCTTTTTTATTTATACTTTGAACATTATATTTCATTGATTTTCAGGTACTTCATTTTACCTAAATATTTCAGTGAAAATATTTTATAGCAATAAATTACTTACAATTTTTTAAAAGCTATGAAATCTATTTTTTTTTTTTTTTGAATACAATGTTTAAATTTTAAAGTCATTTAAATTAATTTTTAAATTTTTTAAAAACATGGTTTTTTTTTTAAAAAAAAAAAAACAACAATATGTGAACTTTTATATTTTTTATTTATATTTATGTTTCTGCTTCAGTATTAGATCTGAAAGCTTGACTATCCCTCTCGTAAAGTTAATAGTACAATGCATCTACGACAGTTGGTTGTCCCCAGTCTACTTTTTTGCTTGTGATTCAGAGAGCCAAAATAATGGAATTTTTTTAATGTTATAAAGGTACAAAGCCAGGTAAAGGAAAGTTGATTGACATTTGACGTCATATCAACATGTTTATTTGATATTCTTTGCTCGCATATTTTATTTATGAAGATTACCTGAATGCCATTGCTATCACTGGGCACAACAACTGTTTGTAACGATAAAAGATTATTTTTATTGTATCAATAAAAGTTTGATTTATCGAGAATTTAAAAGTTAAGACTTTTTGGTGAGAAATTTAGCATGTGCTTGAAGCACGCGAGAGCCATCTTTTTTTTTTTTTTCCTTCCCCCACTCAAAACCACGCCCACATAGTGTGCGCTGCCATAATATTGTATATTTTGAAAGTTGGATATCTCCGAAAAAATGGATTTCAACCCATCTCTCTCCTTTACACTCGCGTATTATATTTCGCTGGATTTCAAATGGTTTATATAGATGATAATAATGTTGGGGGAGAGAAAGACCGGGTCGGCCATGCATTTTCGCTGAACCAGTGCTATGCATAGCTGCTTTAATTAATGTTTGATATTCTGCAGTTTTGCGTGTCTGCGCTGATAAACATGAATAAAACTATGAATAATAACAAATAAAGTGTTAGTGAAATGGCGTGTTCTTTATGGCATTTGAGGCGGGGGAGAGGGGGTGGATGTGGGTGTAAAAAGAGGTCAAATTAAGTTGATAATGACGTCACATGTTGTTTATTTATCTCGACAGCTGGGGATAAAAGCTTAATGAACAACCTGAAAGTCCTTACAAACTTTTCTAAAGAATGGACACTTTAGAGCTGTTATCTGCTCAGCCGAGCGTATGCTTTAGCTCAAGCAGCCAGAAACCTCTGATAATTTATCTTTTAATTTCAAATTTTAACACGGTAATTAGTACTTCCATGGCAAAGTCATAAAAGAAACTATAGTGTTTATGTAATTTAATAAAATCAAAGACTAATTATTATTGAAAAAAAAAATCAAGAATATAAATTTTAGATTTTTATTCGGGTTCATTTAAAAATTAATTAGTTTGCTTACTCTTCTCGCACATCTACAAGCCAATGAAGCAATCGCATGGAAATAATCATTTAGCTATCATTAATTCATGCAAATTGCTCCCGCACAAATTTTGGTATTAGAAGTGCGTTGCTGAAATGATGCTCACGGAAAACCGCAATTTTCATCATTCAGATATGATGTACAGTACAGCGAATAAAGCAAAGCTGCTCACCTTATCAAATTAGCAGGTGAATTAACGTTTTGAGGCTTTTTTTCTCCCCCTCTATCTTTTTATCTAAAAACATTCTCGTTCAGCTATTCAATTTGCTGTGCATGTATTACCAACTTTCAAAAAGTAATATTAAAAAAATATATTTTTTTTCCAATAGGTCATTGGTCAACTATTTTATTCTTAAATGCATGCTAAAAACAAAATGCATGAAAATAAACTACCGGTATTTCTTTTTATTGCAAAAATTCAATTGTAAATCCTTGTGAGATCTAAGCATTTACCTACTTTACTTTCACTTATAAATTGTAAGTTTTTTTTATTCAAAAAAGAAATAATACCAGATACTAAATTATTAAAAGTGAATTTAAAATTAACTAACGGAAAACATAAGTGCGGGTAACATAAAATAAATGCAAGTAAAAGTAAATAATAAACTTGATATCTTTAGAACGTTTAAAATAAACAAAACAAACAAAATGAAGAAAAAAAAAAGTGTCCAACAATAATTGAGAAATTTGAAACAAGCGAAAAGAAATTGGCTTACCTTGTACATTTTCAGCGCATAAACTGAGGATTAAAAGTATCACCGCTAACGCAACTAAACCACCTCCTTGAGAAGTCCTCATTTTTTTTCTTCCTTCGATTGTCTCCGGAATATCAATAGTGTCAATTGGGTTTAGTGAACGAAGTGTGACAACTGATGGCGAAGAAATTGGCGAGTGATTGGCTTTGGACTCGCAACAATCTCCACACGCACCTATATACACCATCAGACTTCATCTCATTGGTTATGACGTCATCCTTACGATATCAAGGGGACCAAATGATGTCATAAGGACCTTGGCTTTCATTGCATTTACTTTTACATCCGGTATGCAATTACCATCTAACAAACAAATAAAAAAAAAAAACATTTTTTGGATACCATAAGTCAGACATTTAAAATAATAAGGTTTTATTATTTAAACATTTTTTTTTTCGCGCATTGATTTTTTATGCATGATAAATAATTATATCCCAACACATGGTTAAATAACAGGAATTTCTGTTTCTACTAAAAATTACAATGTTCATCCATCATCTGAATATGAGCATACGTGTTCGTAACACATACATTTCGCCCTCATGCGCATTCTAAATTAGCTATAATTTGCTCTCGGGGAAAAAAAAAAAACAATTAAAAATGGCATTCACGGTTGTTGCAGGTATATTGCAACATACCAAAAAATAAGGTAAATAAATGCGATTATTGAGAGTAAGTAGTACTCTCGAAATGTGTGATAGGAGCCCACTCCACTCGCCAGGTGGAGGAGTCAACGATAAATATTTGAATGGCTGTTGAAAGCAATCGTTTATCACCTGATGACACATCTTTTGTTGTTTTTATTTCACTCAATACAACAGTATCGACCAATCGATTATCTCAGCCCACGTGTGACTTGTTTTAATACTTAGCGGAGCAAAGGTCAATTTACACACCAGCTGTGTTTTTGGTCAATAATTAACAATTATTTATTGGTTCAAAACAACAAAGTGTTAAAATTATGTTCTCGCACTTTACAAAGCCGAATAATTCGGGTTAAGTAATAGATGTGCGAATGACGTCACAAATGTGGATTTGTTCAAAGTGGCGGAAAAGTCGAATAAAATTGAAAATTTGACTCGGCTGCAGCCATGTGAACTTTTAAAATCCTGAAAACCGATTGATCTCTTTACCCCCCCTTATCTGTCGAATGAAGAAGAAGAAAAAAAAATCGATTTCGTTTTTCCTTACTTGAATCTGCTTGCTACCGGTAGCTGCGACGTGGTCGTTAACTCAAAGGTAACGGCTGGCTTACGTCATTGTGTCCATCTTCCGCATCACCAATAATTACTTTTATCGCTTTTAATTTTTCTGGAATATTAATATACTCTATTAATGGTTTCATCAGTATTAAAATAGTACAGTATATTAAAATCGGTAATTAAACGCTTTAATAAATTCCATTAACATTTTACGATTAATATTACTCCATTTTGATTATTATTTAGCCACATTCTGTAATTAGCAGAAGTTAAATTAAAACAGTATTTAAAAAAAAACAACTTAACATGCACGATTTATAAATGTATTAAGTCTATAATATAGTACTGTACATTATTTAATTATTCTAATTTAATAATACTAAGGCTAGAATTAATTAACAATAATAATTGCCAGCACGAAATAATAAATTAAGACAGTATTTCAAAAAACTTGATTCAAAATATTATTGTATGTACGATTTATAAATATCTGTGTAGTATAATATAGCTCTTGTCAATTATTCTAACTTAATTAAATCCAGCAATAAATCAATAATCAGTAAGTGGTGCACTACACTTTTACTATTTAGCTAAAATGACACCATACCATCAAAATGGTTCAAACCAAAAATAATAATCGTTACTTAACGTTATTAAACTAGTTTAAAAAGTTTAGCTATTAAAAACTAATCAAATTTTGTGTCTCACGACGAAAAATAATAATAAATAAAAATAATCAAGTATAGATACAAAATTTCGAAAATAATTATTTTTTTTAAAGGCAACTTTTGGGATAGCTACTTTGAACGTAGTATAGATTTTGATGGGGAAACGATTTTTTTTAGCACAATATAAAAGTTAAAACTCGGAAATAAAATGGTCGTTTTAGAGAGAAAGGGGGTCAATTATGATAGTCAACTTGTCATATGCTATAGATGCGCTGATTAAAACATTTCGAGATATTCGGCGCTGCTCCTATAGATAGCGAGAGATAATTATTATTATCACCGAGGGAACAATAACTCTTAACATTACGGGTATAGATTTCAATTTTATATAGCGCTCATTTAGTGAGTTTAGTTACCAAATAGAAAATATTTTTGCAGAGTCTGTAAAAACTTTTTCCAAAAAAAAGAAAAAAATATTGTTCAGTTTTATAGCGCCTCAACAATTTTTTTTTTTTTTTTGGTGTTTTACTAAATTATAATAATAGAAACCGATAATAATTACAGCACATCAGCAAATTTCTTTTTCTTTATATAAAAAAAAAAAAAAAATCGGCAGTTAGGTAGAATCACAGTTATCCAGTTTAGCTTAGTAAAATGTAAAAAAGTTCGATTGCAAAATGTTTTTAAAAAAATTATTCGCTTTATACGTATTCTATATTTTTACTAACTTTATCAATATCCTCATTTTATAATAAGGTTTCTATAGATAATAATGGTCAAGCGCTTACCTAAGATTTTATAAAGGGAAACAATTAAATTAAATAATGTTTTTGGTTAAATGGTATAATAAAGTGCTCAAATATTTAATATTAAACAAGAGTGGACGAATTAATGTTAACAATTATTTAATTTTAAAATTAAAAATTAATTTAAACCAATTTTATTTATTAAAAAAAAAATTAATACCGTACCATTAACGCATTGCATAAAAATGCAATTTTCCAGGTATATTCAATAATATACAAGTATTATTCTTTACAAAATTATATTATTATTCCAAAGTGCCGGCATTTTAAATAAATACCATCACATATCGTATGTTACAGTAGGCTAATGAAAGTTTTTTTTATATACCAGTAATTTTAAATTTGCAATAACTAATTTTCAAATTACAAGTATTTACTTAATATCAAAAAAAAAATCTTACCTTTAGTTTTTTGAAGTAAATCATTTAAATAATTTTCATCATTCTGGTCCCGTCTATTTCCAGGAGAAATGAAGAGCTCAAATCCTGGCCCATAATGCGTAAAAAACTTTTAAAAGAGAAATTAAAATTTGAGGAAAATTAAAAACATTACTGTATATGAGTTCTGCTTACTGGATGATCTGGAATGTCGTTAGAAATTGGTGTAGAAGTTATAATAGATGTAAGATAAGCCCATAATCGTGCAGTATTACTAAAATCATAACCACCTGTAAGTAATTTTATTTAAAGATTTAATATAAAATATTTTAATTATACTGTGTACACTGTACTGAATACTGTACAGTATAAAAGAACTGACCTCCTCCTAGAAACATTGTAGGAAGCTTACATCCTAGTAAATAGGAAATGCATTTGCCGACACTCTGGAGAGTTACATTGCCAGCATTAATAGGGTCTCCAATTAACAAATCTGCTCCGCATTGACAAACTAATGCATCTGGTTGAAACTTTTTCACTACTTCGTCTAAAACTCTAAAATATAACTAAAAATGTAAATAAAATTTAATGAAACAAAATTAAATCAGAAATACTACTGTGAAAACAGTTGAAAATAATTATTGTCTCTTATTCCATCTTTCAAAGGTAAATTCACAGAATAAAAACGTCCTTTACCACTGCCAACATCATCGATACTTCCAGTTCTAGGATAAAAATCGTAATCGTGCTTGTGAAATGATACGCACATTACTTTAGAAGTAAACGTAAAAGCGTCTTCTACTCCTACATAAAAAATAAACTTAAATGTAATGAGAATAAACTTGAAACATGAATAATACAACCGTCGCCATGATGAGCGTCTAGATCGACATATAAAACCCTACGAAATTTCTCCAGCAATTTGATAATTCCTAAAACTATGTCATTGACGTAACAAAAACCAGCAGCTTCGTCTCTATTTTTATTTATTAATAATAATAAACATTTTAATATAATTGTTATACTTTAATTCAAAAATCTGTTTAACTTTTTTGCATGATGCCAGCCGCCTCCCCAATTTATTACTACATTGCTCAAATTTTCTGTTAAGCATTGAGCAGCAGTTAACGTTCCTCCTGCTACGGTAGATACATATTCATAAATATTCTGAAACAAGGGGCAATCATAACCTAAAAGATTGAAATAAAGTAAAATTGTTAAATCTTGAACTTCGAACTAATTTTCAATTGAAATAATTTACCAAAACCGAATTCGCTCGCCTCTTTCTCTTCTTCAGATCGCTCGATATCTTCGTCGTTAACTTTTTTCAAAAAATCAATGTATTCTACAGAATGAAACCTGCAAAGTTCAGCATAAGTTGCAGATTTTGGACAAACCATTCTAGCAAAGAAGGCATTAAATTTGTATTACAAAAAAGAAATGAATAAACAATAATATTAAAGTATATACTTCATGTGCTCGAGTAAACCATAGACTCCAATTAAAGAGTGTACCATTGCCAACTGAGTAAATAAAACACCAACAATATCATAATTGCAGAATTATTCGAAAAACCTGATATCTGTATTATAGTAATATCATGTAAATTTATTTACTTACTCTTTGTTTAACTTTTGTCCCCCGACTACAAATTTGAACATAACTGGGGCTAAAAATATATGCCACACTTGATGTCGTTTCATTCACGTTCGTTGTCATATTTCCATAATAGTTTACAAACTCTATTAGTATTGCAATAATTTTATTTATCAAATAAAATAAATTCAAACAATTACTCGGAGTACATGTATCAGTTTTCAAACTCACCCACCAGCGAAATCCGGAATCAGATTAAGGTAAAATCAGATATTAAATTAGCGCGCTTATTTAGTCATTTGAATCCGCTAGGTGACGCTATATGAGGGGGAAAAAATTTCGAAAGGTGATTCATCAACCAATAATTATAATTACTGTATTTTGGTTGGCAGAAGGCTTTTTCGATATGAAAGTTTAAGGAAATCTAGGTTTTATAATTTACAAAACCATAATTACTATAATATATTAAATAAGGGAAGTTTGGGAGCAAAAAAAATTAGTTCCTGACTTGCCAACAGGTGGCGCACCCCGTCCCGGTAACATCAAAAAGAATGATGGGGAAATGGACGATGTGAAGACAACGAGACGTTAATTTTGTAAATTTGTTTCATATTTCGAATTGAAAATAAAACTATCGCTAGAGGACAACACCGAACGAGTGACCGAAAGTTTTTTGAACTTTTAAAACTACAGATATTTATGGCAGAACTAGAAGAGGTGTCTGTTTTATACGGACATAAAGACCGCGTTTGGAATGTTTCTTGGAGTTTAGATGGCAAATACTTGACAAGTTGTGGTGCTGATAAAACCATTCGTCTTTGGTCACAAGAAGGTACAGTAGTTACAAGCATGCTAAAAAAAAAGTTACACAAATTAATCTTTTTTATAATATATATTTTGTCAGGCAATGAATGGATATGTAAAACCATTTTGACTGATGGCCATCAAAGAACGATTCGCTCAGTGTCTTGGGCGCCAAATGGAAATTTATTGGCTTCAACAAGTTTTGATGCCACAACGTGTATTTGGGATAAAAGCGGTGGAGAATTCGAATGCATCGCAACGTTAGAAGGACACGAAAACGAAGTTAAAAGTGCCGCATGGTCGATCTCTGGAAATTTACTGGCTACTTCTAGCCGGGATAAATCAGTTTGGATATGGGAAGGTAAAATAAATGACGAAATACATAAAATTCAATCATATTTAATAATTGCCGTACTGTATTTCACTTGTAGTGGATGATAACAATGAATTTGAATGCGCGAGTGTGCAGACAACTCATTCTCAAGATGTTAAAAAAGTTGTGTGGCATCCTGAAAAGGATGTTTTAGTTTCTGCAAGTTACGATAACACTATTAAGTTTTACTGCGAAGATATTGATGATTGGAGTTGTTTTTGCACTTTGACGTCGCACACCTCAACAGTGTGGAGTATAAGTTTTGAAAAAGGCGGGAAACGTTTAGCGTCGTGCAGCGATGACCGAACGGTTAAAGTCTGGCAGGAATATTTGCCAGGCAATCCCGAAGGTAAACTAAAATTGTAAATTTAATTTAGAATTCATAAATTAACAGTAACTAATATTTTTCAAGGTATTGAAACAGTCGGAAATTCTCCAACTTGGAAGTGCGCGTGTACCATTGACGGGCATCATCCGAGAACTATATACGACATTGCTTGGTAAGTGAAAATACATTTTCTTATATTACTCGTTCCTTATTTTTAAATAGTAATTGCATGGCATTTGCCTGTGTTTGTATTGATAGAGAAATGCATATTTATAAATTTTAAATGCGACTCGCACTTTGCATAATGCTGTAGTTAGAACCTTTCACGCAATTATTTTTTTATTTTGGTGTTCAGTTAACATTTTTGGGAACATACCGGTAATTATTTTGTTCGTTTAAGTTTTGGTGTTTGGTTAATGTGCCATAGTTAATATTTCCAAACCTTGTGGCTTGTTGCTTGCTTGGTATTCCTGTAGAGATTGCTTTATTTTTACGATTTGCCGAATTTTGAATTTTATCCTTTCTATGGGAAATTTCTTAAGATTAATTTACAATTTAATAACCACGAGATTGTGTTCTACAGGTGCCCTAATGGTGCAATTGCAACCGCTTGTGGAGACGACGGTATACGAATTTTTAAAGAAACCAGCACTTCAGCTGAGGGAACTTGTTTTGAACTTTCTGTATGTGTAAGCAAAGCTCATCAACAAGATGTAAATTCTATCGCGTGGCACCCTAAAATTCCTGGTCTTTTGGCTTCGTGTAGTGATGACGGCACGATTAAGCTATGGCAATATAAAGAATTTGGTTAACGTGAAATTAGAAATTAAGATATTCACTTTTAGTTGTTTATTAAATATTAGATAATAATTATAGTAAATTGATTTTTTTTATCGAATGGGGCTTTTAGTGCGAGCTTATTTGATTGAAGGCAGGTTTATCTTTGCATTACCGGTTTTTGAATCGTTTTCTCGCTCTGTTGCTAATCGCTTATACTTTAATTTAAAAAAAAGGATGATTATAATATTTAAAAGCGATGCATATGCTGTAAGAAAAATCCCGGAATCTATAAGTATGTAAATAATCTTTTTCGATTATTACTAAAATAGAGAAATTTTAAAGTTCATTACATGTCATGTCGTAAGCATCTTTTGATGATGAATCAGTTGAACACGCTTCGTAATGTTGTTCTTCGTTATTGAGGGGCTGGCCTAAAGCTTCCATAACTGGCATAAAAATAGCTCCTTGAATTTGGCTTTTAATATAATTATTTGTTAATTAATTGCGATACATATTTCATAAGTGATAAGTTAATTCTTTATGGTTGAATACCCTGAAACGACAATCATTCCCGCACTGAAAGATTCATCTATTGGGTATATTGTTTCTACTCCTGCTTCTAAACATATTGGGTAGATTCCCATCGATAAAAATCCCAAGAATGCGCACAATAAAGCTAAGGCCCAAGCCACATTTCTTATCCGAAATACCTATATAAAATTTAAGTTTGTAATTGTATGCCGAAGCAATTCTATAATTTAGCTTATTAGAGGGACTGTTATAATAGTCAGTATGGTTATACACTAGTGGAAAAGGTTTTCTTTTCTAACTTACCATCGTTAAGATAAGTGATGCTACGACTGAAAATGTGTAGCCAAATTTAATTATGTCTTCCATGCGCGTTCGTTTTTTAGTGAAATAGCTGTAAATTCCCGCTCCAATATATCCACCTACAACCATAGTTCCGCAACAAAGGCCGGCTACTCCCTGTTAAATGGTGATATACTACTGTACAATGTATTCAGTTTAATTTAAATTAGTAATAACTTGCGTTACTGTAGCCCATAGGGCATATAATTTGAAACATCATTGCTTCAAGCGTAGTTATCATTCCCATTCCTCCGCCAATAACCAGAGTTAAAATCATAAAGTTTTTGTTTCTCCCTATCTGCGGCGATTGGTTTCAATTAATACAGTATAATTAAATTAGATTAAATGACAAAGTGAGGTTACTTTGTACATGTCATGGATAAAAGTTTTGATGGTAACTTTTCTACTTTCTATTGATTTGGCAGCCGCAATGCTGGGTGGTTTTGGGGGTTTTGCATGGCGAACCGTAAAGCCAACTAATCCTGCTACAATTCCAAGACCACAAAGTATGTAATTCTAATAAGGAATTGTAGCTTTTTTTAAAAAAAAATGAATTACAAATGGCTTTACTTAAAGAAATTTACTGCTTCTGGAACATCTTCTTTTTCTTGAATTACTATTGGCGAAATGATACTGGCAACCATAAATCCAAACGGATTTGCTGAAAATATAAGGTACTCTACATGTAATTCAACTGTTAAAATGCAAGCTACTTACACATTGCGGCTAAAGCTGTGGATATAGTTCTTTGTTCTTCGGGAAACCAAACTTGTGATATTTTTGTATGTAAAACTATCACAAACGGTTGAGCAAAGGAACAAACACCCTGACCTGTTAATGCAATTGGATATCTGGCATGGTCGGGTATCCCTGGAATGGTAGCAATGAGACGTATCGCGCTTCCTAAAGCATTTAATGCACTTGCAGTGAGGGCCTAATTGCATTAAGAAATAAATTTAAATTATTTTTTTTTATTATTTTTATTTACCGGTATTTATTATTTTTTTTTTTTTTACAAAAAAAAGTAAGCTTGTATACTGTAACAGTACTTACACTTGCTTTGAAACCGAACATATCTGTTACCAACATAGCCACGAACATGAGTGGAATTGTTGTGACGTAAAATATTAAAGCGAACCAATTTACTTTTGCTGGGCTCACGTCAAAGTAATCTGCTGTGTAATTTGTAACAGTTGCAAATGAAACCCATATCTTAAAATAAAATACATAATTTCTTTTAAAAAATAGTATAAATTTTATGCCTGAGTTGATAATTATATTACTGCTCCGTTGGATATATTTAGAAGGACGACCACTGTCAACATTAGCCACCGGATCTTGTAAATAGCTAAATCATAAACGGGTTCAGTTTTAGTAGATGAGGTTATTGTTTCCATTTTTGCTGTATTATTTTTGATGTCAGAATATTGTTCCTCAATGCCTAAGTTATAATCGTCGACTGGTCGTTCTTGAACAGCGAAAATGTCGCGTTGTATATCCATTTTCGTGTTGAACAATTTGCAGCTGTTTGTATGAGGGTAAGACTTATGAGATTTTTTTATTTATTTTCTTCAGATAAAAAAGGATTTTTGTTTTGCTGAGTAGGCCTACTTAACTTGATTGGTTTTTGTTGATATAGAGATGTTCAGATAGCAGCGTTTAATTTTAACTAAATATTAATTGAAGAGCGTTTTGCTTTTTTTTTTTAATCTTGGTTAAATATTTTAATATGAAAAAATCTAATTTTCGGAACTTAATTTTCACAATAAGCTATGAAAATACAGAGTTCGGTTAATAGAGTATGAAATTTGCAATTAGATATTTACCAAATACTTCGGTTTTACTTGAATATTTCATTAAGTGTTTATATAATAATTATAGTTAATTGATTTTTTAAAAATCAAAATGGGATTTTTCGTGTGAGTTTATTTGATTGAAGGCAAGTTTATCTGCGCGTTATTTGAATCGTTTTCTCGCTCTGTTGCTAATCGCTTATACTTTAATTTAAAAAAAAGGATGATTATAATACTTAAAAGCGATGCATATGCCGTAAGAAAAATTGCAGAATCTATAAGTATATAAATAATCTTTTTCGATTAGTGTATTACTTAAATGGAGAAATTAAAGGTTCATTACATGTCATGTCGTAGGCTCCTTTTGATGAGGATTCAGTTGAACACGCTTCGTAATGTTGTTCTTCGTTATTGAGGGGCTGGCCCAATGCTTCCATAACTGGCATAAAAATAGCTCCTTGAATTTGGCTTTTAATATAATTAATAGTTAATTAATTGTGATATATATTTCATAAGTGATAATTCTGTATTGTTGAATACCCTGAAACGACAATCATTCCCGCGCTGAAAGATTCATCTACTGGGTATATTGTTTCTACCCCTGCTTCTAAACATATTGGGTAGATTCCCATCGCTAAAAATCCCAAAACTGCAGACAATAAAGCTAAGGCCCACGTTACATTTCTTATCCGAAATACCTATATAAATTTTTAGTTAACAATAATTCTATAATTTAGCTTATGGGAGGAACAATTATTATGGTGAAACAGTTTTTTTCTGGCTTACGATCGTTAGGATAATTGCTGCTACAACTGCAAATGCATAGCCAAATTTAATTATTTCTTCCATGCGCGTTCGTTTTTTGGTGAAATAGCTGTAAATTCCTGCTCCAATGTATCCTCCTACAACCATAGTTGCGCAACAAAGGCCGGCTACTCCCTGTTAAATGGTGATACAGTAATGTTTATATACATGTACTACTGTAAAATGTATTCAGTTTAATTTAAATTAGTAATAACTTGCGTTACTGTAGCCCATTGGGCATATAATTTGAAACATCATTGCTTCAAGCGTAGTTATCATTCCCATTCCTCCGCCGATAGCCAGAGTTAAAATCATAAAGTTTTTGTTTTTTCCTATCTGCGGCAATTTTTTGAAATTAATAATTAAATTAGATTAAATTAAATGACCAGGCGAGATTACTTTGTATACGTCCTTGATAAAAGTTTGGATAGTAACTTTTTTACTTTCTATTGATTTTGCGGCCGCAATGCTGGGTGGTTTTGGGGGTTTCGCATGGCGAACCGTAAAGCCAACTAATCCAGCTACAATTCCAAGACCACAAAATATGTAATTCTAATAAGGAATAATGTAGATCTTTTAAAAAATAATTTTTTAATTATTGAAAGTTACGGCTTCAGGTACATCTTCTTTTCCTTGAATTACTATTGGCGAAACGATACTGGCAACCATAAATCCAAATGGATTCGCTAAAAATACAAGTTGAATTTAAGCGCAGTACAGGTACATGCACTTTAAAGTGCTAAAATGACAGTTTCTCACACATTGACGCTAAAGCTGTGGATATTGTTCGTTGTTCTTCAGGAAACCAAACTTGTGATATTTTTGTGTATAAAAGTATTACATACGGCTGAGCAAGAGAGCAAATTCCTTGACCTGCCAATGCAATTGGATACCTGCCAATTTCGGGTATCCCTGGAAGGGTCGCAATGAGACGTAACACACTTCCTAGAGCATTTAATGTGCTGGCAATGAGGACCTAATTACATTAAGAGATACATTTTAATTTATTTATTTATTTTTTTATTACAAAAAATGTAAACTTGTATAGGCTTACACATGCTTTGAAACCGAATCTATCGGTTACCAACATAGCCACGAACATTAGTGGAATTGTTGTGACGAAAAATATTAAAACGAACCAATTTACTTTTGCTGGGCTCACGTCAAAGTAATCTGCAGTGTAATTTGCAACGGTTGCAAATGAAACATAAATCTTAAAATAAAATACACAATTTTTTTTTTTAAATACGGTATAAATTTTACGCTTGAATTGATAATTATATTACTGCTCCATTGGATATATTTAGAAGGACGACCACTATCAACATTAGCCATCTGATCTTGTAAATAGCTAAATCATACACGGGCTCAGTTTTAGTAGTTGAGGTTGTTGTTTCCATTTTTCCTTCATCATTTTTTATGTCGGAATATTTCTTTTCAATACATAAGCCATAATCGTCGACTGGTCGTTCTTGAACAGAGAAAATATCGAGTTGTTTTTCCATTTGCGTGTTGAACAATTTGCAGTTCTTTGTATGATGGGTTTGCAATTTTTCATTTATTTACTTCAGATTAAAAAGGATTTTTATTTGCTTGGGTACTTAACTTAATTGGTTTTTGGTTGATATAGAGATGTTCAGATAGCAGCGTTTAGTTTTAACTGAAAGTTAATTGAACGGCGTTTTTTTTTTTTTTTTTTTTAAATTTTTTATTAAATATTTTATGTAAAAATTTATTTTTGGAACTTAGTTTTTAAAATATTATGATACTGTGGCATTTTGTAAAGATAGCTAGGTGCTAAAAATACAAGCACGTTAGGTTCAAATCAGTGCGATGTGATGCATTTTATTGATTGGATATCAATTTAGATATTGGAAATTTGTTGCAATTAAGTACTAGCACTTGTAAACAGTATATGGAAGTCTATTGATACTATTAAGATTAGAAAGCGCATATTTTTAGGCGTAGAGTAATAATTGTATCGATATCAAAAATAATTTTGAAACTAAATCTTTGCAACAATATTTTTAGTATTTTTTATTTAACAAACATAATATTTACATTAAAATTATTTTGATAAACTAATAGTAATTTTAAGATATTTTCTCGATTTCTTTGGTGCTGCCAGAAGGATACTGTTCAGGTCCGGTTATAATATTTGTCTTTTCTGCTTCCAAGCGCTTATATTCAGGTTTGAAAAATGCAATAAGTAATATGTTTAAGACTGCAGCATAGGCAACGAGAAAAATTCCAGAATCTATGAGATTATTATTAATTTTAATTATCAAAAGTTAAAGTTACTACCATAATGGTTGTGATCTTACAGGTCATGTCGTAAACTTCGTCTTTCGAACCAGAGCAAACTTCGTAATGCTTATCAATGGGGGACAGAGGTTGGGCGATTGCCTCCATTACAGGTATAAAAATAGCTCCTTGTATCTGTCTGCATTCGAAATATTAGAATTAATCCGTTGATAAAACTTATTGTTAGTTTAATGAATATACTGTACCCAGAAACCACTATCATTCCTGAGCTAAACGATTCGTCCAATGGATAAGTAATTTCTACGCCAGTTTCTAAGCAAATTGGATAAACGCCCATTGCCAAAAATCCTAATAGACCGGACACGACAATCAAAGCCCATGAAATATCTCTAATTCTTGAAATCTAATTAATATAAAAGAATGATTTCTTTAAAAAACAAAATTTTTTAAATTACGTTCTATTTAATATATAACCAGAGTGAAAACGATGGCTAAAACAACTGCAAAGGTGAATCCGATTTTGATCAACTCTTCCATAAGTTTGGTTTTTTCGGCCACATAACTATACACGCCGGCTCCCACAAATCCTAGCAAAACCATGACGGCGCAACACAAACCGGTGATGTCCTACGTATTTATACAATGCAGTTGCTTAATTTACAGTTAAATTTAAGTTTTGTATATTTACGTCATCATAGCCCCAAGAACAAATTATTTGAGCCATCAATGTCTGCAAACCACTAACCAAGCCCATTCCTCCCCCAATTGCCAGCGTTAGTACCATGAAATTTTTATTTTTCAAAATCTAGAGAAGAAAAAAAGTCAATCTTGTCACATAAAAAAAATTACTGTATATAATTTTTTTGTTTACCTGTTTTAAATCAGTAATATACGATTGCGCTTTAATTTCGCTGTTTTTATCGGATTTTGCCGCAGCAATACTTGGAGGTTTTGGAGGATTTGATTGTCTAACTACAAATCCGAATAATCCAACGGCTATACCAATTCCGCTAATGATATAATTCTATATACAGTATCAGTTGTTGTATTTTTATTAATTTTTTTAAATTTAAGTAAGAATACCGCTATAGGAACATCTTCAGGTTCACTGACTGTTACTGGTGATATTATGCTAGCTACCATAAAACCAAGTGGATTTGCTTTAAATAAAATTAATTTTAAAATTATTAATTGGAAAATATTTCAAGATATTAGATTAGTTTATTACCCATTGCAGCTATTGTGGTTGATAATGTTCTCTGGTTTTCAGGGAACCACACTTCAGAAACTTTAGTAGGTAAACACATCACAAATGGTTGAGCCAGGGAGGTGATGGTTTGTCCAGCAATAGCAATAGGGTATCTGTATTGAATGGGTATTCCTGGAATGGTTGATATCAGACGTATCAGACTGCCTAACCCATTAAATGCACTACCGATTAAAGTCTATTTATGCAAACAAAATATTTTTTTACAAATTAAGTTGCTATAAGTGAATGGTATAAATTGGTGGGTGTACTTGCACTCGGTTTGAAGCCGAATTTATCGGTCACCCATAAAGCTACGAACATCATCGGAATTGTGGTGATGTAAAAAACCAATGAGAGCCAATTCACCTTAGAGTCGTCCACATCATAATAAACGGCTGTTGGGCCAGCGATGGTGGCAAAAGTGATCCATAGCTGCATTTAAATAAAAGTTATGGGAATTATTATATTTTTAAATGTGATTAATAATTTAAACTTACCGCTCCGTTTGAAATGTTTAATAAAAACACTACAGCTAGCATTAGCCATCTTATTTTATAAACTGCGGTTTCTGCAACTTGGATTTCTGACTTTGAATAATTATTGAGGTTTTCGCTTGCAATAGCGTTCGCTTCAACGGTATAAATGTCTTCTTTATCCATTCGTCCTAGTTACAAAGTAGGTCAATACTACTTGTTTACCGTTTATTGAGGTTATTCATAAACTGCAAGTTGTTACTAACGATTTTGAATATGCTTTCACTTCACATTCTTTACCAACTTAGCGAAAGGTTATCAGAAAATTTTTACCTGGCAATTTCAAGTAGTTTTGATAATACTTGTTCAAAATTTGATATGTGCATTTTATCGGCTACCGAGTAACTTGGTGATATGACGAAGATTATTGATATAAATCATGCTCAACGTCACTTCAATGACGTTTAATTTACAATGGGAGGAAGGTTGCGAAAAAATACCACTATTTTTGTTCGAAGCAGGAAGTGACATTTATTTACTTAAATACTGCTGTATTGTGCTGTTATTATTATTATAATTATCCTCGCACCCTTCTCACGGAAACACGAGACTCGGAATAAAAGTAAATCGAGATCTCAACAAAATGTGTACTTTTCATGTAAGATCAGATTGCAATTATTACTATTTATTATTAAAGTTATTTTAAATAAAATGCGGATCAAAGAAAGCAATAATTATAAAGAAAGAAAACTAGCAATTTGATAAAAAGTTAAAAGTGAGTAGGGTGCGAGTCAAAAGTCATTTAGCAGTACATGTACTATCCTGTGATAGCAATGAAACAAAAGTGTAACAACTCTTGAAAAATAATGTATTTAGTAACAATGCGATAGACATTCGATATGTGAATCATTTTGGAATTAGTTGTGAATTTATGTTGAACTTGTGTGTCTCATTTGCTTTCTATGAGCTATTTAATGCGTTCAGCTGCATTCATTTTAAAGCATACAGAGCATTGAAACTTGTAATTTTCAGCGTTAAAATTTTTTGCGAAATACAGTATTATGTTAATGATCAGCTTTAATTAGTTGAGTTAAAAAACGGTTTCGCCTAAATGCAAAACTGTTGATCGGAGAATTATTAAAAGCTGCAAACGTTTATTTTTAAAACCTACTACATGTACAGTGTATTATATTTATAAGCGATATTCACGAACTATTTGGTTATAATTTTTTCTTCTGTTAATTTCATTTTTTCCATTAATTCTGCTTCCATTCGTCTATACTTTGGTTTGTAGAAGACTATAAGAACGATGGTGGCTAAGGCTGCAAAACCAATCATAAAGATTCCTGAGTCTAGAAAGAATTTAAATGATAACAGATAATATTGACAGCAAAAGGAAAACCGTGGAATGTTTAAGATAACATTTTGTTTATGTGCAGTACACTACTTCTTACATGTCATATCGTAGGCTTCGGTACTGCCTGCAATTATGCACGTTTGACGTTCATGTTGTTCCCTGGTCAATGGTTTATTGAGTAAGGTCATAAGAGGTACTGAAACGGCTGCAATAACTTGTCTAAATAGAAATGAAAGATAATGAGTTAATTTATTATTTTAATTTGGAATTTTAAGATACATTTGTTTTGTAGTCAGACTTTGTTGTATCTAATGGCGTTGAAAACGGAGGGGGGGGGGGGGGAGAGGAGAGAGAGAGATTGAATTTTTTAAAAGTAAATCAGCGCCGTATTAAAAACTTTGAGGCTATGGACAACCTTGTTAAAATAACAAATTGGAAGTTTAAAATAAAATCTGATCGGAATTACCTGACTAAAACTATGTCAAATTTCTGTTATCCAAAAAATCTTAATGGCTTACCCTGCTAAAATAATCAGACCGGAAGTAATTGATTCGTCAACGGGGTATGAATCTTCCACCGCGATTTCTAAACAGATGGAGAGCATTCCAGTTCCACAAATTCCGATCACTACACAGAGAACTCCAATAACGTATTTTCCGTTCGAAACGCCCAACGACTAGAACGAATATTAAAACGTAATCATAAAAGACCGATGGTTACAAGACTTATTTACCAAAACGAAGGCGGTGTAAGCGGGAATCGTTATGCTAATTCCTATTTTCATTATTTCTTCTAGTCGTTTGGTTTTTTCCGCTATGTAAGTGAATAATATAGAACCTATAAGGCCACTTCCTATCAATAAAAAATTGCATACTCCAACAAACGACTAGATAGGAGTATAATTTATTAATTTATTTTTTTTTTAATTTTTTTTTTTAAAGTTATACGTTTGAGTAACCCCAAGCACAGAGCATTTGCTGCAAAATCGAATTGAACGCAGACGAAAAACCAACTGTTAGACTACCACCTGAGATCATTATTATTAGGAATTGAACATTGGTTAGAGTCTATTTAAACAAAAAAAAAAATAAGTTTTTTTAATTTTTAAATTTTTTTGAATGTTTACTTTTTTTAATTCGGGCAAATATGCTTTTCTAATATGAGTTTCTTCTAATTGTTTGGAAGTGTTGCTAGGAGGTGTTGGTGGCTTTGAATTACGGCACAATACCCCCATTAAACCGGCGGCGATTCCGCTTCCACAGAATATGAAATTCTAGATCAAATAATAAAACTTTAATTTTTTTTATTAATGGCATTTTGTTTGAATTAATGAGATATGAAATTAAATTATATTTGAGCATTGAATTCATTAATCAAGTTGTTCAAGGTTAACGAAAAAACAAACAAACTATATAACAAATAAATTATAAGATAAAATCAATAAGCTGAAGTTTTCTACGTTTAATTAAAATATGCAAATTATTGCACAGAGTACAATATAGTAGAAATATTAAAGGTTCCGTTTTTTTTTTCGTTCGCCGTGTACAATGCAGACAATATTTCGAAAATTATGACAAACCATTAGTGGTACATCACTTGATGATTGGACAATTAAAGATGGGATAAAACTTCCCAAGGCGCTACCAAGTACGGTTGCTAAATTGAGAATAAAATAATTTTTATATCAAGTTTGGTTTTCATATACTGTAGATTAATTGCTATTGAACGATGTTTTCATTAATATACTACCGCTAATACGAGTAGCTCGTAGTAATTAAAGCAACAATCTAATTGTAGGTAGTATTACTCATAGCGCAGATGGCCGTTGACATAGTTCGCTCATTTTCTCTAAACCAATCTTGAGATACTTTTGTGGGTAGTGACATTAGCAATGGATAGGCTAGCGAGGCGATAGTTTGTCCGGTGATGGTAATTGGGTAACGGTAGGAAACAGGAGCGAAGTCACACGTTCCAAACAAGCGTAACAATGAACCCAAAACATTGAAAAAGGACGCTGAGTAAATCTACATAGAAGTTTTTTGTGGTTATTATGATAATTTACTTAAAAAGAAATAAACATACGCCATATTTGAGTCCAAATTTGTCCACTATCCACATGGCTACAAACACGAAAGGTCCAAAAGTTACAAAATATACCATAGATAACCAATTGACGGCATTATTGTCTATTTGATAGTAAGAAGCAGTATAATTGGCTATTGGAGCAAAGTTTATCCACAGCTAAAGAAAAATAATAACAAATTAACGAAATTTTTATGTCATGTTTCTATTATCTTTCCTGAATTTATTTATTCTCATTAGCATCGCATAAAAGAAATTAATAAACTGTCATTAAAGGGAAATCGCTACGATGCCAATAAAGACGGCCAGAATGCCGCCCTATTGAAAAATATAGTTTTGAAATTTATTGTTTTAAATAGAAATACTAACATTGCACACTATCAATTCAAAATATTGTAGAGAAAACCTTGACGTTTAGTGCAGAATTTAGCGACGTTAAAATATTACTTGCGCTCACCATTGGTCACACGGCATCCGCCAAGGCGTGCGTAGTTACGTTTTGAGGGTAGTTGCTACGGGAGTTTGAGGGAGTTTTTGCGGTGGTTGACTTCCTATCGCTTGCCATCATTATTGTTGTGTTAAACTTTAAGACTTTCTTTACAAAATGATGTAATATGAATACTGTACATGTACTCATTTTTTACTTACTTTTATAAGGCATAAGTTAGACACTCGTTAGTCAAAACTTGAAGGGTAGAAACTGTATCTACAGTGTACTTCTATGTCGTGGGGCTAACTGGGCGCGCAGCATCTGCAATTTTAAGACTTTTACTGCGTAGCCTACTGTGAGCCCATACTTGAGTAATTTTTTTTTTTTTTTTTGATAAAAAATTTCAAAACTGTATTTTCATTTTTAATCACTTTGTGCTATTTGAGAAACTGTATTTACTTACAGCCCCACTTGTGGTTTGAAGTAGTGATACAATCAAAACAATCAACCAACGCTCTCCGTAAACGCGATATTTTTCGGGCTTCTCAATATCATTTTCAGGCAAAATAACTTCATTTTGAGTAACCATTATTTATTTTTTATTTGAACATTTATGACTCTTGAACAAAATATTGGCAAACTTTTGCTTATCAAATTTTAAATTTAACTTAATTTTTATCTATTTTACCTGGGAATGACATTGCCGGATTTTGAGATAAGTGCACTTGTCGACTGACTGTCGGAAACAATTATTTAATCTAGGTAACTAATGATACACAAAATGTTTGTTTTAAAGGCATTTAAAATTGGAATAACTATGTATCAACTTTTTAATTAAGTATTCAGTATAAAAAAATATTTAAAAATTATTAGAGAATTTTCATAAGTTGCAAACGTTTCTTTTTAAAATCTATTTTTTTTTTTTTTGAAATTTATTAATTAAGTTTATTATAAACTATTCGATTTAAATTTTATTTTCTGTTAATTTCCTCTTCTCCATCATTTCTGCTTCCATTCGTTTATATTTTGGTTTATAGAAAACTATAAGAACGATGGTGGCTAAGGCTGCCAGACCAATCATTAATATTCCGGAGTCTAAAAAAGATTTGAAAGGATTGCTAATACTGTAATTTAATAAGTAGACGTATGGGAAAACTGAAATGTTGTGGCCTTCTTTTTTTCTTGACTGGGCATAGGCTCCCCTCAGGTAGCTGACTACCATCAGTGACGTAGCGAGGGGGTGGGGAGGCGAAATGCCTATTTTGTTAAAAAATGGGCAAAATTTGCTATTTTTCCCAAAAAAAAAATAATAATTTGCGCCTTGCAAGCTCGGTAGCGATTTAGTTATCAGACTCCTTAACTTACTTCGTTTAAGAGAGAAGGGGCGCAAATCTTATTCTTGTCCCCGGGCGCTGTGTAGCCTACCCTCGCTACGCCACTGAGTTACCATCTCAGGAAAAGGGAACTAACCGTTTGCGTTTAAGACTCAAACAACGAGCGAAAAAAAAGGAAGATACACTGTACATGAAAAGTTTGGCCATCTACATTGTTTAAAAAATAACATTACATTTTTTGTGACACATCTACTTACATGTCATGTCGTAAGCTTCGGTACTGCCGTCTATTATGCAAGTTTGACGTTCATACTGATCTCTTGTCAAAGGTCTATTGAGTAAGGTCATAAGAGGTACTAAGACGGCTGCTTGAACTTGCCTTAAATAAAATATAGATAATGTTTTAATTTATTGTTTTATTCGTTAGAAGATTAAATTCTAATTTTAAAGGAAGCGCATGCACTTCTCGGTTTTAGATTTCTTGAAATTTGCCATAAGGTTATTGTTTTTGCGCTGTGCATGTAGGGAGAGCGTAAGGGAGGAGTATTTTTTTGAATTTAATGACTAAAAAGCAAATTGTGATTTAATTATATGGAGATGGCCTGAGATTTTGTCACTATCTTTTGCAACGTACCGTACACGGTAGCCCTAAAATTTTATTTCTTGTTTAATTTTGCATTATTTTCATAAATTATATTTATCAATTTATTATTGATTAGAAATTAAGATGCGGGGATGTTTGTGGAGAATAATTATGATGTCTTTGTCATTTATTTCAATAACTTACGCTGATAAAACCACGAGGCCGCAGGTGATGGATTCGTCAATGGGGTATGAGTCTTCCACCGCGATTTCTAAGCAGATAGGGAGCATTCCGCTTCCACACATTCCAATCACTACGCAAAGAACACCAATGAAGTATTCTCCATTCGAAATGCCCATCGACTTGAATGATAATAAACATTTATTTAAAAAAGCTGATTAGTATAAGTGTTAATTACCAAAAGAAAAGCTGCGTAAGCTGGTATCGTTATGGTAAATCCAATTTTAATAATTTCTTCTAGACGTTTAGTTTTTTCCGCTATGTAAGTGAATAGCAGAGCTCCTATAATACAACTTCCTATCATTAAAAGATTGCAGATTCCTACAAATGTCTAGAAAAGTAGATTAGCATTTTACTAAGTTAATTTAAGACATACATGTATTTAATTTTGAGCTTACATCTGAGTAACCCCAAGTGCAGAGGATTTGCTGTAAAATTGATCCGAGCGCGGATGAATAACCAATTGTCAAACCGCCACCTGCTATCATCATTATTAGGAATTGACCATTAGTCAGAGTCTACGTAAATGATCGAAGCATTTTTAGATATCAGATTTAAAAATAATATTTAAATGTCCACTTTTTTTAATTCGGGAAAGTATGCTTTTCTAATATGAGTTTCTTCTAGTTGTTTGGAAGTGTTGCTAGGAGGTGTTTGCGGTTTTGAATTACGGCAAAATACCCCCAAAAGACCGGCGACGATTCCGCTTCCACAAAATATGAAATTCTAAATTAATTAATAAAAACTTTATTTTTGCTCCTCACATAATACATTAACTAGATAGACAAGTTAATTTTTACCGCTGTCATTATTTATAAGCATAATTTTTAACGTTATAAAGAAACATTTAGAAATTTAAGTTAATTATGCCAAACCATTAATGGTACATCACTTGGAGAATTGACAATTAAAGATGGGATGAAACTTCCTAATGCACTGCCAACCGTTGATGCTAAAATTGAAATTATATTAATACAGTATTATATACAGTATTGGTTTATATACAGAACAGGCATAAATATGTACTGTATACACACTTTAACAAAATAAAAACTGAGATTGAAAAGTTATAAATTGAAATTATTAAAAGTAGAGCGCAAGTTTCCTATGATCTCTACAATAATTTATTGTTATTGTTAATCGCATCTTTTGAGTACGGTAAGCATCCCGTTGCATATTGTTAATGGAGTCCGCTCTTAGTTAAAAAAAAAATAAAGGTACAGAGATATTTTAACAAGTCAAAGTGTGTATACACTGTTTTGATCAACGTAATAGTACTCATAGAGCAAAGTGTAGTTGACATAGTTCGCTCATTTTCTCTAAACCAATCTTGAGATACTTTTGTGGGCAGTGACATTAGGAATGTAAGGGTTAGCGAGGCGATAGTTTGTCCGGTGATGGTAACTGGGTAACGATATGACACAGGAACGAAGTCACACGTTCCAAACAAGCGCAACAATGAGCCCAAAGCATTAAAAAAACAGGATGCGTACAGCTAAAAAGAATTTTGTGTGCTTACCATGATAAAGTGATTTACTTAAAATAAAATAAACATACTCCGTATTTGAGCCCAAATTTGTCAATTATCCACATGGCAATGAATACGAATGGTCCAAAAGTTACAAAATATACCATAGATAACCAATTGACGGCATAATTGTCTATTTGATAGTAAGAGGCAGTATAATTGGCTATTGGAGCAAAGTTTATCCATAACTACAAAAAAATAAATAAAGAAAAATCAGCTGAATTTAAATTACTTTGTAAGTTATATACTAGTATAACTTATATATTATATAATTATATTTGTTGGTCTGGTGGTACAAGAAATAATATGTTATATTAAATGGTTGAAACTTGAAAATAACGTTTTCAAAGCCGCGGGAACTTTATACTATTATCTAAATGCTAGATAATAATTTAACTTACAGCTCCATTTGTTATTTGAAGTAGTGATACGACAGTAATAATGAGCCAACGCTCTCTGTATACGCGATACTTTTCTATTTCTTCACATTTTGCTGGGTAAATTTCGGGCAAGGTATCTTTGTTTTGGGTACCGATAGCCATTATTATTATTATTTAGTAAAAAAAAATGTTTAACTTGCATATAACGTATTGATTTACAAACTTTTTCTTATCAAATTTTGACTTTAGCTCTTATCTATTCGATGAGCAAATGCAATTTGAGGTTGACATTGGCTGGTATTTTGATAATACTAATCGTTTAACTGTTAATGCAAAAATGTAATCTTAATGATGATACTGCAAGTAATTTAATCGTAATCTTAAGAGTTAATAAATCTCTTGAACTGCATAGATGTATTCCCTTTTTGCATAAGGCGTTTTTTTTAATAAAGTACTCGTATTTATTAACTTACCGGTATTACATGTAATTTTTATATTAAAATGTGAATCGAAATAAAAAAGGGTTGTCAATACATTTTGGGTTGTCAGTAACAAGGTATTTCGTTAAGGCAAAAGATAAAAAAATTAAAGTATTATTGTAAGGACAATAATTCAAATTTCTTTAGAGTTGCACAAGTTTGACGTTCATTCTGATCTCTTGTCATCGAAGCGCATAGCAGGTACTAAGGCCGTAAGACGGCTGTTTGATGTAGTGTCTGAGTTAGAAGGGGTTTTCACGAGATTATCTAAGGCTATTTTTTATTAGAATTGTTTTTATTACCGTATTACATAATTATAAAAGCATTGCATTATAGAAAGGTGTTATTATATAAAAAAAACATTTTCTACAATATATTAAATATTGTTTTGAATTGTGATAAAAGTAATCTACTGCCATCAGCTCATCCCAACTACTGTAATTATTTTTCTTCTTAACTTTGCTCGAATCAAAGCTCTATCGCTATTGGTTTATTTTTGTAAAAAAAATTTCAAATGCGCGGAAAGTTTTAAAATCCAATCATTTTAGACTAATTGGTTTTCATTTTCTTGAAACATTTGTTAAATGACACTCATTCGCATCCCATTTGATCTCATCGCTTAAAATGCGTCTTGGCAAAAAATTTATTTAATTAAAAAAAAAAAAATTGAATATACCGTAGAAACGGCAGAAAACTATTCCAGAATGAATTATCCGTATACGAAAAAATGTTCACAGAAGTGATGTCAGCCGCTAAATTATAATATTATACTTCACCGTAGGCACTACTAATTTTTTTAAAAGAAAAAATTTTAAATTGTACTGTACAGTACAGTGTATTTTTAATCACGAGATCGGAATTAAAATAATGAGAAACTGCATTTAAAAGTGGTTTTGGCTAAATTCAAAACTGTCGAGTTAATTGATAGAATCTGCGAAGTTTTCTTTTTAAAATCTGATAGCCTATTTATAAGCAATATTTATGAAATATTTGCTTTTTTAATTTTTTCTTCTGTTAATTTTCTTTTCTCCATCATTTCTGCTTCCATTCGTCTATATTTTGGTTTATAGAAGACTATAAATACGATGGTGGATAAGGCTGCCAGACCAATCATTAAGAGTACTGAATCTAAAAAAGATTTTAAATGATTCCCTATTAGGCTAGTATGGCCCAATAGGCTACAGTAGCCTATAAGGCCTGTGTCCACAGAACTTAAACAACATAGTTCGTGTGTTGTTTAAAAACTATCAGTTTGTGACACTACTACTCACATGTCATATCATAAGCTTCGGTACTGCCGCCTATTGCGCAAGTTTGACGTTCATGTTGTTGTCTGGTCAATGGTCTATTGAGTAAGGTCATAAGAGGTACTAAAACAGCTGCTTGAACTTGCCTTAAATGAAATAATTATAGATAATGCTTTAATTTATTGTTTGGTCGTTAGAATATTAAGTTGTAATTTTAAAGAAAGCGCATAATTTCTTCTTTTTAAATTGCTTAATGTTTAGTCTATTGTAGTTAAGTTGGTATTTTTTACTTAGTGCACGGGAGCATGTAGGGAGGAGTATTTTTGGAATTTAATGATTAAAAAGAAAATCCTGCTTAAATTGTGTGATGACTTGAGAATATCTTTTGCAACTTACACAACTGCTCTAAGATTTCATGTCTAGCTTAATACTCCAATATTGATTATTGCTTAGAAATTGAGATGCGCGCGTATTTGTGGAGAATATAATGTCGTAGTCATTTATTTCAATAACTTACGATGATAAAATCACGAGGCCGCAAGTGATTGATTCGTCAATGGGGTATGAGTCTTCCACCACGATTTCTAAGCAGATAGGGAGCAATCCAGTTCCACAAATTCCGAGCACTGCGCAAAGAACACCGATGACGTATTCTCCATTCGAAACGCCCATCGACTTGAGTGATAAAAAACATTAAATTTTATTCAAAAAAGCTGATTAGTATAAGTGTTAATTACCAAAAGAAAAGCTGCAAAAGCTGGTATCGTTATGGTAAAACCAATTTTAATAATTTCTTCTAGACGTTTGGTTTTTCCCGCTATGTAAGTGAATAACATGGATCCTATGATACTACTTCCTATTATTAAAAGATTGCATATTCCTACAAATGTCTAGAAAGGAATTAGCGTTTTACTAAATTAATTTAATGGGTATATCATACTGTATTTTAATTTTGAGCTTACATCTGAGTAACCCCAAGCGCAGAGGATTTGCTGTAAAACTGAGCTGAGCGCGGATAAATAACTAATTGTTAAACCGCCACCTGCGATCATCATTATTAAGAATTGGCCGTTGGTAAGAGTCTATTTAAATAAAAATAAAAAAAAAAAACCTAAGATTTTTTTAATTTTTAAAAAAGTTTGAATGTTAACTTTTATTAGTTCGGGTAAATATGCTTTTCTAATATGCGTTTCCTCTAATTGTTTGGATGTGATGCTAGGAGGTGTTGGAGGTTTTGAGTTACGGCAAAATATTCCCAATAAACTGACTGCGATCCCGCTTCCACAGAATATGAAATTCTAAATTAATTAATAAAACTTTATTTTTGCTTCTCACATAATGCATTAATGAGCTTTAAAATTAATTTTAATAATTTGACACTTCAATTTTTATCGCTATCATTATTTTTTACAACTATTTCTACTGTATAAAGCGGTATATATTTAACATAAGAAAGAAACATATAACAATTTATTTTAATTATGCCAAACCATTAATGGTACATCACTTGAGGAATAGACAATTAAAGGTGGAATAAAACTTCCTAATGCGCTGCCAACAGCTGATGCTAAATTGAAAAACTCGGAATATTAATTTTTATATTATATTGGTTTATATACAGAGTGGGCAAAAATGTGTATTCACACTTTATCAAAAGCAAATTTGTTCATTTTTTTAAAAAAAATATTTAGTTGCAAAACATAGCTTAAATTTTTCATTAGGGTTGATGAGCGTGGTATTTTTTTTTTTTTTTTTGGTCGTTATCAACGTGTCGATGGGATTTTTTTTTTGGGAACATCTTTTGAGGAAGCATCTTACTTCAACATATTTCTGATTGGAATCCACTCTTATTTAAAAATAAAAGTCCAGAGTGTGTATACACTGTTTTGATCCACTCTGTAGATTAATAACTATTGAACGATGTTTTCAATGATATAGATCTTATAGGTGATAATGACTAAAACAACAATCTAATTGTTCATAGTATTACTCATAACGCAGATGGCCGTTGACATAGTTCGCTCATTTTCTCTAAACCAATCTTGAGACACTTTTGTGGGCAGTGACATTAGGAATGTAATGGTTAGCGAGGCGATAGTTTGTCCTGTGATGGTAATTGGGTAACGATATGAGACAGGAACGAAGTCACACGTTCCAAACAAGCGCAACAATGAGCCCAAAGCATTAAAAAAACAGGATGCGTACAGCTAAAAAGAATTTTATGTGCTTACCATGATAAATTAAAATGATTTACTTTAAATAAAATATACATACGCCGTATTTGAGCCCAAATTTGTCAACTATCCACATGGCAATGAATACGAAAGGTCCAAAAGTTACAAAATATACCATAGATAACCAATTGACGGCATTATTGTCTATTTGATAGTAAGAGGCAGTGAAATTGGCTATTGAAGCAAAGTTAATCCATAACTACAAAAAATGAAAAAAATGTAGCAAAAATTATATTATTTTGTGTTTTTTTTTTTGCTGTTCCTGAATTTGTTTGTAGGCTTACTGGTGGTATAAAAATAATATGTAGGCTTAACATAGATTAAAAATAATGTTTGGCTAAGCCACTTTAAACTATTAATTATCTAAATGCTAGGTAATAATTTAACTTACAGCTCCATTTGTTATTTGAAGTAGTGATATGACAGTAATAATGATCCAACGTTCTCTGTATACGCGATGCGTTTCTATTTCTTCACATTTTGCAGGGTCATTTTCGGGCAAGGTATCTTTGTTTTGGATGCCCATTACTAATGTTTAGAGAAAGATATTGATTGGCAAATTTTACTAAGTTTTGACTATAGCTCTTATCTATTTTTTCTGAGTGAAAATGTATTTGAGATTTGGAGTGAGGCCAAAAGAACGCCTTTCGTTGATTTTTTTTATGAAGAAAAATTAATATAATGCAGTACTAATTAAATTTATAATTGGTATAAAGTGTTTTTATTATATTATTCGTTAAGTGAAATGACTGACGGTAATTATAAAGAATTTGCAATTTGATTTGTGGTGGTTGTAAAATGGCAACGTATTAGAAATGTCGCGACATGTAGGCTACTAACAGCTGTAAAACGTTTATCAAAATTTTGTTTAATTTCTTTTTTTTTTTACACAATTAAATTAAAAATGGTTTTATACCGGTATTGATTTTCTGATTTCTAATACCTGATGCACCTCAAATTTCCTCGCCATTATTTAATAAATTATTTAAAACCAAATCGATTTGTATTTAACATCACAATTGGGCGTTATTTAAGTACAGTACGGTACTATTTGTGAGCATGTAATGGTCTAGCATTTTATTATTTCTTAGTTGCATTTGTCATTGAGGTTGAGATAAAGTTGGTTTAGCGCTTGAGGTTGCTCGAGCATCATTTTCAACTTTTTTTCGTTCATACTTTCCTCGAAAAAAGATGATTAAAATGAGGCATTCGATTGAATTTACGACCAGTAGAAATATACCGCAATCTAATAAATCAAAAAATATACATATATAAAAAAAAAATAATACCGGTAAAATGAAAAGAATGAGTTCATACAAGTCATATCGTAAATGTCCGTTAATCCGGAAGTTTCGCAAGTCTGTCGCTCAATTTCAACTCTACTCAACGGTCGTCTAAAATATGATGCAATTGGAACCAAAATTGAGCTTTGCAAATTGCTACATAGAAAGAGATATATTGTCAAAAATAATAGAATCAGAACATTCGAAGTTATTTTTACCCGCTAAAGATCATCAAATTTCCTACGATTCCCTGGTGAGCGGGATATGCTGTTTCAACTCCGAATTCACAAACAAGCGGCAATAGCGCTGTTGAAGCTATCCCATATAATATTACAATTATCATCAGATAAACTTGGAAATTAGCTAATGGAATCGTCTGAAACAACAAATATTTTGATAAGTTAATAATTGAGATACAGTACTTGCAAAGTTACATGCTACTAATAAATTTGGACATTAAGTTTTTGTAATTCACGGGGCTTGTCACCATTCACGGTAAATAATTTTATTTAAAAATTATTTTTTTTTTGTGGTTTAATTTGAACGGTTATACCAATTTTTGTTTGATAGTTTGTTATATGAATTATATTTATGATGAACCACATAATATTTTATTATGAAAAATTCAAATTTGTATTGCATACTGCAATATAATATTGTCTACCAGTAATGTTGCAGCTAAGAAGACATTTCCCATAGTAAATCCAATTTTCAATGTTTCTTCATACGATTTTGTTTTTTCCGCTAAAAATCCAAGAATTGCTGAAGCTAAAACAGACGATGCGATTAACAAGCACGTCATTAATCCCACATATATCTACGAAAATAATTAATGCATTTTTAAAATAATTTTAAAGTTTGTCATTTACATTGGAATATCCCCACGGACAAACTATCTGTTGGAGGAGTGTATTTAGCGAGGTTGGAATGGAAATCGCTAATCCCCCACCACAAAGCCCTAATAAAATGACGTCTTTGTTAGAGAAAATCTGAAATGCAAATTTATTTTATCGATTGGAATAGCGATATTAAAAAGTGGTTACTTGTTTCAGCTCGGTTAAAATTGGTTTATTTAAATGATTTAATTCGGCGCTTTTACTGGGTGGAGTTGGTGGTTTCGAATGTCTCGCCATTAAAGCAATTAGACTCACCAATATATTTGCAGAACAGAAGCTCAAATTCTAAATAAAATAAATACAGTACATGTATACTGAAATGCAAAAATGTAATTCAAAGAAAAGAAATTGATCGTTACCATAACGTAGAGTTTTGACGGTGTCGGCGATAAATAGGGTGGTAGTATACTTCCAATAGCGCTTCCAACGATAGAAGCTGTTTAATAGTCAAAGTAAATTAGAATGCGTGCAAATTGAAACATATTTCATTGATACAATTGTTTGGTAAACAGCGTTAATTTTGTATCAGTTATTAATTTATTTGATAATTGCATTTATTAGGCTAACTGAGTGGTCAAAACATTTTTTGATTAAATTCAATGATTGATCATCGATTGGGGGGAGTATTTAGAGTGATTTAATCTGATTGTTAATGTTATCTAAATTTAAAAAATATATTGTTTGAGTTACTGGTATAATAAATGGATTTGATTTACTCATAGTGCAAATGGTTGTGGAAAATATGCGTTGATTATCGGGAAACCAGTGCTGAGAGACGGTCGTTGGAGCACACATGATGAAGGGAAAGCCAATTGAATTGATTATTTGTCCAATCAAGGTGATGGTGTATCGATGCGTTTCGGGTACAAAGTCGAAAGTTCCAAACATTCTGATCGATCCTCCGATTACATTAGAAAGGGCTGTTACGTAAATCTTTCCGAAAAGTATTATTATTATACAATGTATTAGTTTTATAGTAGCCCACATAATTATTTTAATTTGTTTATTATTATTTACCACTGATTTTAAGCCGTATTTATTAATCGTCCACATGGCCGGAAATGTGAATATGGCATCAACAATGAAATTTACTACAGCGAGCATATTAATATTTCTTAAACTGGTTTGAAAATATCCAGCGGCCACGTTAGTTATAGGACTAAACGTTACCCATAACTAGAAATATTATAAATATTTAAGAGTTATATACGAGCAAATACATACGAGTTGTGTTTTATACTAAACCAAAGACTGAACCTTACCGCTCCATTTGTTATTTGAAGCATACAAACTACGGTGGCTATCAAATACCTTTCTTTGTACAATCGAATAACTGCTGTTGTTGGTGGATTAATTTGATTGAGGGCATTGTCGATATCTCTCTCCAAGTTGGAGGCGGAAATGGCAACTACTTGAAAGTATTAATTTTTACATTTTTTTATTTGGACATTGAAAATATTGTTTTTAGCGCATTATTACCATTTGAATTTGGTTTATCCATTTATTTTTTACTTGTTTTGTTGAAATATTTGGAGCCGATTTCATTGTCGACGTTTATCGAATCATTATTTGAAATTCAAAGAAAGTTACCACATCTTATACCGGTACACTACATTTTATTGGACGTACATCAAGGATTCTTTGGCTTTTTTTAAGCGAGCATTATTAAAATGGTTATTATTACTGGTATCAGCAGAATTCAAAAAAAGATTTCACCTTGGCTTTAGTTAACTTGTTTGTCGTAACGATAGTATTCTTAAATATAAAGCATGTCGTTGGCTAAACTAGAAATCCTTCTAACTCGCAAAATCAACACTTTGCACAAGAGCCAAAAAACAGATTACAGTACGAGTATAATTGTACTCTTTTAATTATTATTATTTTTTTGTATTCTCTTAATTATTATTATTTTTTTGTTTGTACCTTATTAACATTTGTGTAATGAAATAATAAGTTTTATTTAGAAGACTTGTATTTTTTTAAAAAAACATTTGGAGTTAACGGTTTGCGGAAACTACTTTGAAGTTAAAATTTAAATTGTTAAAAAAAAATTTTAAAAAAAATAGAAAAGCTAGTTTTTGAAACAAATAGTGAAACAGGCAAAAGTTGGATAGTAACATCTTGAACTTTCGGTATAAGTTACATAACTCGATTTCGACAAAAATGAGAGTTAAGGGGTTTTCTTGTTTAGCTTATGATTTTAAAAAAATTGTCTTTGTAAAGATCTTCTTATTCAGCAATAAGAAATATTTTTGCATTGAAAAACATTGATCATTTTAAGAACCTCAATTATTTAAAAGAAACATTACTAAATATACCGTTTATTAATTATCTACAAGCGATTACGAAATATTATGCTATTGTCCATTTCGAAATACCGATACTAAATTTCTATTCTCGGTAATGGAAAGAATGTTTTTTGGTCTGGTAACTTCTTAGCGCGCCTTCTTTTTAGCTTTGGATGACATAGAAGGATGAGCGCAATACACTAGTTGTATACTGTACGGTGTTGAAACACAGTAGTAATATCCCAGAATCTAAATTTCAAACTTTTCTTAATAATGATTTAGTTACAATGGGCAATTAAAGATATTTTATTGAGGATTGAATTTTATATACAGTATCCTGGTACCGGCATTTATTTATTTTCACTTTAAAAATCTACAAAGTTCAATTAGATTATTAGACAATAGTTTTACAATAGTAAAGTAAGGCGGCGGTTCTTTGTGAGTGCTCTGGAATAAATAATGATCAATATTCAAAGATTTTTGTTGAGCTTACATGGCAAATCGAAGGCAACAGAAAAGTCCCCGAAAAGAAGACCCTATTGTTTATCTAAAGGGCGGTTCAATTTGTTCATCAGAGGTAATAAAATTGCGGCTATATTTCTTAAGAAAAATTATTGAATCTGTTTTAAAAATCATTTTGAAGGCCGAAAATGTTCTACTCGGACAGAACGATCAATTGTTGCATAATGGATGTCAGCTCTTGTTTCTGGGTGTGTTGAGACCGACGTGTTGAGCACAGGATGGATCAATTATTATTAAATGTTAAAAAAAAAAAAATAATAAAGTATTTAAAGGGAAGTTTTCCATGCGCAATGAGTGGAAATATAGCGATTATAATATATTATACATAATTATTGAACTAATTCAGTTATGAGGTAACCTACGTAAAAAAGTAATGACAGTGTCGTAAATAATTAGCCCGTATAATAAAAATAACACTTGAGATATTTAGTTTTGAAAATGTTCATTTCCGGTAATTAATATAGTTTACGTGCAATATCGCTGTTGATTTGGGAAGAAATTTCGGCATTAATCTTGGCTCGAATTGCATTTTCCGCTTCAATGCGTTTGTACTTCGGATGGCACCATATAAATAAAGCAATTAATTCTGCCACAAAAATGGCAACTTGCACTAGAAGTGGATCTAAAATGGCAGAAAAATATTTTGGTTTTTTGGTCGGCGCTATTTACTTATTCTAAAATGATATGCTCGCTAATAATTATTTTACGCACATGTTAAATCGTAAGCTTCGGCACTGCCACCCAACGTACATGATTCCACTTTCATTTGCAGTTTATTTAAGGGTTTTCCATATAATGCAATTAACGGTGTCAGAATTGCAGTCTGCGCTTGGCTGAGATTTAAAATAGCTTTATTATAATTATTGAAATTACTTTGATTTAAACAAAATCAGTAAATTACCTAAATATCCAAAAAACTGTCCCGCTCATTCCTTCGTTCACCGGGTAGCACACTTCTACTCCTAATTCCATGCACAAGGGAATTGCACTAAGAGATACCGCTCCTATTAGTAAGCAGATGAACGCGATTGGATATTCTATATCAGGAATGCGTACAATCTATAAAAAAAAATTTTATTAAAATTTAAGTTGGGCTTAAAGTGAATGTAAACTACGTAATTAGTTACTATATTATAACCCTAAATTTGCTCAAATTGGTTAAACAGCAATTTTGATTGCCTGTATTTCATTCTATTATTAATTAAATAAGCAATTGTTATTTTTTAAATTTAAAGTTGCATTGGAAGTGTTTTTAAACCGGAAACGCATGACTAAACGGATGATTAATATTTTAATCATGCATCTTTAGAATAATTAGTACATGCACTGTACTGTATAAAAACGCGCAGTCAGATTTCTTATACCGGCCGTAATAAATGTTTACGCGAAGTTTAATAAGAGTACAATGATTTTTTGGAACTGGACGGTATTAGAGAAATACCTGCCTCTTGTCGGGCTTTAATTAAACAATAATTGTCGGTTACTTGTGAAGTTGTGATGCAACTTATAAATTTGAAGTGAGATTTACTTACTAATATTAGAATGATGCAAAGAATGACCGTTATTGCTAAGGTAATTTTAACGGCTTCGTCTAATAATTTCATTTTTCCGGCGTAATAAGCAAATAAAGGCGCAGTAATGCAACCAGCTCCTAATAATATTGCCCCGCAGATTCCAACAAAAATCTGAAATAATGGAAAACGTTTTATTGCATTACTATTTAAAATGTTTGAAAACTGATATTCTGTTACGTTAGAGTAGCCGGCTGGACATAACATTTGCTGTAGCAGAGTAATGTAAATTGACGACGTGGAGGCGGCTATTCCTCCTCCGACGAACGCCAGGATCATAGCGTCCTTGTCTTTTATGATCTGAAGGAATTTTCAAATAAAATATTTGTACGAGATTATTCAATATTATGAGGTTTTAACAAATTTTAAATCGTGGATGAATGAGTGATCTTCGGCCGCAGATTCTTGCAATCTATTTTGGTCCACTACGTAAGGTGGTGTCGGAGGTTTCGAATGGATTATAAGAAAGGCAGTAAATCCTAAAACAATGCAAACGCCGCATAACACATCATTCTAAAAAAATTAAATGAATGGTTTTGAAGTAATATTGCATGCTGATATTTTTAAATGTGGAGTGATTATTTACCATGTAATAAAGCGTTGAAGGAGTTGGACTCAAATATGGGGCTATTAAGACACCTATGACGCTACCAACGTAGGTGTCTAAAAATACAGTAGTAAAGGTCAATCCTAAATTAACGCTTAATTATCGCAATTTACTCATGGTTGTTATGGCCGTGGCGACAACTCTGTGGTTTTCTGGGAACCAATTTTGAGAAACTTGCGTGGGTAAAACCATGACTGTTGCGAATGTTATGCTACCAATTGTCTGACCAAGCATCGTTATCACAAAGCGATATTGTTGTGGGACAAAGTTGTAATTTCCGAATAATCGAATGACAGAACCGACGATGCCTAATAAACCTGTTACATAGCTCTTTCAAAAATTAAAATCAAAAAAATTTAAATTAGATTTTTTTATCTTTTTCGTATTTGAAACTGACAGCACACTCACCACTATCGCTATATCGTATTTATGAATTAACCACATCGTGGGAATAATAAATACAATATAGGTTACGTATGATACATCTGTCAGCCAATTGATCGCTTCGTAGCTTACGCCGTAATAACTGGATGCCACATTTGCCACTGATGGATAGCTTACCCATAGCTGAAAATATTATTGTCATTGTTATACTGTATAGTTAGAATTTTGAGCTTAAAAAAATGCGTTCTTTATTTTAATGGAGCAAATGAACATACTGTACATGTACATTGCTTTGTTTAAGCATAGTTACTATAGTTTAAAGTTTAAACAATGATTGTTGACAAGCAATTAAGGTGACCATATTTGGAAGTTATATTACAGCGTCGGTACTGTATAGGCCTACAGATTTATTATTAAACTAGTACCGGTTTTTAAGTCGTACATACATGTATTTTTTGTAACAATTTATAATTTTTTGTAAGAGTTTAATTTCCTTTTCACAAAATGTTTTTCTAATTTAGTTAATTATTTTTAAAAAATACATATATTCTTGGCACTAGTGGTTGAAGATAATAAAGTAATAAAAAGAAATTGAAAGCGTCAAGATGGCGGAGTGTATTTTGTTTTTTTTTAATACATTTTTAAATTTAAAATTTTAGAAAGGCAGTAAGGTACTATGCAATATAAAAAGTAATACAGATACAGTGTATATCTTTAAAATCAGTACGACGTGAGGTTCTTATAATAGGATTTTATAGGATAAAAAATAATTATTTCATAAATAATTTGTTAAGTAGAAAAAAAAATGGATGATGCATAATATTATCATTAATTTGGAAGCACGCAAAATACGATAAAATATTTATAAAATTGTGAATTGACATTTTGTCAATTACTACCTATTACTTTTGTTTTAAATATAGCCGGAATATTACAAAACTATCTTAATACCGGTATTACAGTTGCCACACAACTGAGAATATTGTACATGACAGTAATAAGAAAACATTTAAAAGGCATTCATCGACGGTCGATCTAATCTAAACTTATTTCAAAATTCCTTGAAAAATCAAATCCGTAAAATCAACAGAATTCACGCTATCGTTATTCAAAATACACGTACAGTAAATTTAATCTGGACAACAGTCGACATTAGCGCGATATTTAGTCAAGAGAATTCCATAGATACGACAATATGTTATTTATTTTATAATTTTCAAGAATTTATTTTTTGTTATATTTTTTACTGTAGTTTAGTTTTTCATTATTTTGTTAACGCCATTAATGTACAATTATAATTTTACTTACAATACTGGAAAGAATTTGTAGAAGACACACAACAGTTGCAACCCAATACCTTTCCTTATACAATATAATGGGTTGGGGTCTAATGTTTTCATCGTTTTTTATGGTCTTGATTTTTTCTTCAGAAGCTATTAGATTTTTATTTAAAAAAAAAAACACTTTTATTAAATTGAAATGTAAAAGAAGTTTTAAAAGTTACCTAAATTGACGACATAAACCTTTGCTCTGGTCATTTTTTGATATGTCACTCTTTAATTATTATATTGCGACGTCAATAGCACCGTAATATTAAATTTTATGAAAGACTATGGAGGTTTCGTTCATTTGTTATTTTATTTCTTCATCCTATGAAAGTAAAGACGCTCAGTTAGAATAATCATAAGAATAAAGTATTACTATGGAATTTGGCAACTGCTATTTCTTCACGCTCTCTCGCGCCAATCATTAGTCTATAATAGCAGAAGCAATCGCTAAATTGTCATTAATTATTAAACCATGCTGTGTGTCTTTGAAATAGCACTCTTGAAAATTGAAATTTATAAGTGTTTAATTAGTTTTGGTGTATTCAATAACTTTCATTCAATTCCTCCGATTAGCGCTTTTTTTAAGAAAGGTCATCGGTGATCAGTGCTCGTTTCATAAACGTTGATTATTCGACAAATGTTGACAATATTGTCAGCAAAATTCTGTTTCATAAAAACTTTGACATGAAAAAACAATGCGTTGGATTTTTCAATTGTAAACTGGCATTT
Source organism: Polydesmus complanatus (assembly GCA_034692225.1). Classification (NCBI taxonomy): domain Eukaryota; kingdom Metazoa; phylum Arthropoda; class Diplopoda; order Polydesmida; family Polydesmidae; genus Polydesmus; species Polydesmus complanatus. The sequence continues at coordinate 12,809 of JAQGAZ010000203.1, read as the reverse complement.
GTCAATTTGTAATAATTGTCGCGCCTGTAAGTTTTATGAAACATGGCACTGGTATGACCCAAACAAAACGCAAAAGTATATTAGGTAGGCTACTGTATATTATTTTTTGTCTGACTTTTGTTTGAATTTGGTTTTTCCTTGAGTTATTCATTAATGCACCGTATCAAATTTTATAATAATTACCATGCTTTAATTATAATCGAAATTGAAAAATGCACGTGTGTCACCGTCAAGAACCGGAATTTAAATTTATAACCATATTTTTTGCCAATTACAGTATAAGTTTTTAATTGAGTCATTATTATCAGCTAAAGCAAGCCAACTTTTTTTGAATCATCGAAGTAAACAATTGTACAATCCGTTTAAACCATGCGAGGGTTGCGCAGGAAACGATAGGCCTACGCTCGAGAAGCTATCGATATTTTCTATACTAGAATTATTGCCTTTCAATGATTAGTTTTTAACGCATTTATAATACGCTATATCGGAGCAAAAACTGGCGATTAGCTTTACAACATTTCTTTGTTATTTCTTATTTTAAAGCAAATTTTCCATTTTTTTTTTGCCTGCACGACTGCAAAAGCTAAGTTTTACTACGGTATATTAAAATGCTCTCAAATTAACCGATAATAAAGAAAAATGAAGTATTTTTGAATCATCTTTAAAATTGTTAAAAGAAATTGGAAGTAACTTAATTATCTGTTTTTTTTTTATTTTAAGCTTTATACCGGTATCTTATTTTTGTATGAACTAATTTTAAGTTTTTCAATACAAGCTTTGCATATCCCGAAAGCTTAACTCGAATTACAGCACATGTACTGTATGTTAAAAATTATGCCAGATAAATTTAAAAAAAAATAGCGAGTTTTTATTTTGGTTAATGCATTTGGCTGTGGCGGAACTTCCGAAAAATGGCGTTACATCTGAGAACGTTATAACCAAGTTATTTTTTTTTTATGTGGAAGGGCAAAGAATCAGATTATTTTGCACGAAAAAGGAGTAGTTGAAACTTGAAATGTTCACTCAAAAAATGTTTATAAGTTATGCGTTGCTAATTAAAAAAAAAAAAAAAATTTAGGGCAAAGATTATGACAAGTGTTTTCCAAATGGCACGTCACCAATTTAGTTTACATGACTGTCTTCTCAGCTGTCAAATGATTCCAAGATAAAGACTTGTAAATGAATTAAAAACCGGTATTATGGCGCAACATAATATACTAGAAACTTTTCCATTTTATTTTAGTAAGGAATTATTTTTTTATTGTTTTATATTAAAGGATTTTGGCAAATTAATGATCAATATATTGGACTGTTTATTAAAACACTAACAAAAAACGCGATTCAGAAGCCAAATAGTAGGCCTACATGTAATAGCAGGTATTCGAAAAGGTACTGTCCAACTTTCGCTTGTTATTAAAAGAAATTAGCAAAGATAAATATTTTAATATTGGGTCCTTTTAAAAAGAAGCTCAAAAGTTTTTTCTATAAAAAAAAATAATTATTTTGCTAGTTCAAAAAATTTAAATTAAAAAAAATAACACATCCTGTTCAGTTACATGCAGCATTATCCTGTTATTATAATGAAACAACAATATTTTTAAAATGGGCTCCAACCGGTCTGGATCCACTTATCAGTGGATTAGCGAGTGGGGTTTTTTTTATCATTAACGGCCAGAATGCTAATGATTCATCTACCAAATTTTGCCAACAAAATAACAATGTTGATTTAATAAAATCAACTTTGGAATACTGAAATACTATACAGATTTAAAAAAAAATTCGGTTTGATAATCCTATACATTCCATCATTATGTACAGTATCATTTTTTTAAATAAATAAAATTAATAAATTTGACGCTTTCCGCTTGAGCTGTCTGGTTTGCTAAATATTTAAAGCTCAATTAAATGTTTAATACTGTATTCTAATTATTAAATGACTGACTGAAAACATAATGAGGTATGCGTAGCGTAACTTAAACTTTTTATACAATTTCGAAAAAAAAAATGCGCACAATAACAATACCATAGACAATACTGCAATTATTTTGCTTTAATTTTGATTTAAAATTATTCTTATTGCGAATTCTTTTCCAAAATTGCATTCAAGTAGTTGACTTCATTTTTGGTTTTTATATATTTATGTATTTCATTTTCGGGAATATCTTTATCCGTTAAATTTGGATCGTTCAAATCATGACTTGCGAGAGATTTTCTTTCATCCTTCCCATCGCCAGATTCCTGCTCCACTTTTCGTTTAGCTGATTTCCTTTGAAAGGTATACGTCCTCAATCCCCCTTCCTCTTCGTTCTGTTCCGAGCGTTTCATTGACAAATTTCGAAACTGCAAAATCGTTTCTACATACCAGAAAATTGTCTTATTATCAATCTTTGAATCTTTTAATGATGGGATATTGCTTGCCAAATCACATAACATTTGCAGAAGTTCTTTCACTCGCCCGTGAGTTGTGTTGTTTATCAAATGGGAAATGTTATGCGACTTTGCAAAAGGTATTAAACCGAGTGTTTTTTGTTTTCGAACTACCAAAGAGCCCCACGAAACATATAAAACGGCAATTAATAATTTTTGGAAACTTAATCCCGTAGATAATAAGCAGGATTTTGAAAGTTGTATAATATCTTCCATTCGCAATCTCATCTCTTTGGTATTAAGCTCTTTTGCTTTCACCATGTTCCCCAGAAAGCTCTCAATCATCTCTTCAGGGGATGGGGCTGCAATGTCGAAAGGAAAATGATGCTTTAACATTTTGTATACCTTGCTTATTTTGCTGTCAGAAATAGCGGTTAAATTTGAAACGTGCGAGAGAGTCACCAGTATATTGTATTTACGAGCGGTGATATAAAAACAACCTGCTGCCAGTAATCTTTTTTGCTTCATACGTAAATTCTTGAATTGATCTAGTGCATGAGCATTTTCAAAGAGAGTTACCGCTTCTTCCTTGATGTGCGGGGGTATATTGCAATGTGTGGTTAAGTTTTCAATTTCTAAAAGTCCAAGCTTGAAAGTTTCGGACAAACCCCTGATCTTGTTATTGTAGTTAAATAAAGTTGAACACGGTTTTATAGACGCAATCTTCCCCACGTTAAAGTCAGCTGACTGAAACTGGCCTAACGTCTCAATCACCGAACCGCATTTGCAGCACACAAACTGCGTCTAGTTTAAAATAATAATCATCAATTATTCATTAAATATTGCAAAATTGTTGTGCACTTACGAGCATTTGACTACAATCTTCTACAACTTCTCCACCACAAGATGGGCACGACATCTTTATTTAAAAAATCTTGAAGCAACTGATCAAGGACAACCTTGTCTCAGTTGTGCACCAAACCACGCGTTTTCAAGATTAGCTGGTGTGATGCAGCTCGTGTTTATTCTGTTTGTAGCGCTGCTGGCAAATAAAATGTACCTTTAATTAAAAATTATAAAAAATAAAATAATAATTGTAACCTGCTCTGGGATCTTCATCATTCATGAGCGGAGCCATCTTTTCAAATGCTAATAACTTTCTTAACACAGACACTAGATGGCAGAGCGTGACACAGCTTGAATTAGTCCGCGGCACGTCAAATGACGTTTTCTATCGCACACCCATTTACCGAGAATATATTTTTTTATTTTTTGAAAACGTGAACAGATTTGCTAACGCTGTTGTGTACCTTTTTTTGTGGCCCATTAAATGCGATCCGATTTGGATGTGTACGCATTCTCCTTCATCTTTCGCCCTTTTACCAGTTACCCTTATGTCCTTACACTCTTTGGTATTAGTGACGTACTTGTATTTGCGTTCGGCTGCTTTTGCAGGCGTATGCCCATTTTTGGAATTTCGTTGCGTTGTAGATTTGAGTTGTAAATTTAGAAACACACGCATCAGATTTTATTTGTAATTAAAATGGTTCTCCAGGTTTTGTTTTGCTTGTAAAAGGTGAGCATGATAATATTTTTAATTTCCTAAGGTAGATTACATGTTGACTCGTTGAGCGCTTGCAGTCGTGTCAAAGGTGCAGACTGTATTTACTTAGGATTGCGGTGTAATTTTTTGATTTGTTTATGTATTACATAACGTAACCTTCTGCGCTAGACAAGTTTATACATTCATAAAGTAGATGTACAGTAATTGTTAGAACAGTTAAAAAGAATCTAATAGCAGTAATTTGCAAAATACGTATACAGTAATTTAAAATTAGAGGATGCACTTTTCCCCCTTCTGGGCAAATTAAAATACGTTAGTCTACTGAATGTCATTAAACGGTTTTACTTTTTGCCAAATTTGATAACGTCAAATTATAATTTTTAAAAAATTAGTAATACATGTACAGTGTCATGTATTAAAGATGAAAGTTTTGTCAATTATTAAAAATTTACATAATCAGAAATGTATTATTCCTCGACATTAGCGATCTATGTCAATGAAAATTGCAATACAGGACGTACGGTAGGCTGCAGCATTATTGCACACAAATTTTAAAGGATTGACCTGTTTGCCTGTTATGCTTTAAAATTTGAATAAAACCCGTGCTAATTGAAAGATGCAAATTTAATTCAATTTAGCTGTCCACTCACACGATTGAAATTCAGCGATAAAATTTATTGGGTCAACAGATGTAGAAGGAAATATTATGTAGTGTAAAACGAAATTTGATTGGTTTTCCGTCTAATTTCTAGTTAGACTTTGTTATTTTAGATTCTTTTTTTTTTAAAAAAAAAATCAAGTTATTGAAAACGTTATGACTAATTTTGCATATTAAAGTTAGATCAAATTTAATCTCAAGGACGGGCGGGAGTTTCTAATTTTTCCTCTGGGGAATTACTTCAACATTTCTAAATTCCGGAAATCTGGGATTATAATATTTTATTACTCCCACTTTTGTAAGCCAGAAAAGGATTTTGCGCTTCAGGATGAAGGGAATAATACTGATCAGTTGAGCTAATTATTGACAGTCACGTACATTTTTCGGTTTATAATACGAGACAGACAAAACATTCTCATTTTCAAGAATTTTGCTCTGAAACCAACAACGACTAATTTGTATTTTTGTTAGAATAATTTTAAAGTTATTATTTTAAGATTAGCACTTCAACGTTCAGTATTGTCATTTTATTAGAAATTACCTAAAATCATTGCTAACTTATTAAAGTATGCAAAACGCCTGATGACAAAAAAATCTATCTAGACTGTTGTTAATAATAATTATGACGTCTTGCGGAGGTGATGAATCGGCGGTTTGTTGCCTTTCGAGGGATGAGCTGAAAAAAAGGTTGACACCGTTGCAGTATCAAATCACTCAAGAGAAAGGAACAGAAAGGTAAATTCAAATATTTTAATTTATTTTTTCTTTTAAATAACTTATACCATTTATTTTTATTTAGAGCTTTTACTGGAAAGTTTTACAAGTTGAAAGCTGAAGGTTTATACTGTTGTGTCGTTTGCGGTGAAGAACTTTTTGCGTCGCAAACGAAATACGAATCGAACTCAGGTTGGCCAGCGTTTTACGACGTTTTAGATCGTCGGAAAGTGAATCTCAAGCAGGATCTATCGCATCGTAAGTTTGATGTTTGTTAGTCTTTTTTTTTTTGTTATTATAACTTCTATTATAACATGGAAATTTTCAATTTTCTAACATGAAATCTAATTTTCATAGAAAAGTTTGGTAACTTTTCTGTAACGACAATAAAAAATGGAATACAGTAGGCTTACATTTTAAAATATAAATGGTTATACAGTAATAATGAGTTTGAACTCGAGATATGGAGTTTTGACTTGTAAAATTATTTACGTAAACATTTTATAGTTTTTTTCTTCTTCTGGATTATAAAAAGTTTGTTAGAAATTCGAATTTTGATAAATTTTTGGCTATTACTTAAATTGAAGTGGTACTCTTTAAAAGTTTATTTAACATAATTATTACGAGAAAATTTTATAATAAATAATTTTTACTGTAATGCATTTTTTGTTGTCACAGATATTTTTAACATTTTAAAATACTGTATTTTACGGAATACAAGGGGCCCCTAACGATAGGACTCTCTCCTAATTTACAACACATGTTTTTGGGGACGAAAAAAGTGTAAAATAGTGCAAACCATAAGATACCCTTAGATTTTAAGCCACATTTTTTAGATAAAAAAATGTGCTTCAAACTCCGTAAAATACGGTGAAGGGTTTACAGAAACATTGGCTAAAGATTTTGTTGATAAGTTAATTTTTATCGTCGTAGGTAAAACTCAATAATAATATTTCTTTTAAAAATATTGGTATCTTATTAAATATTCAAAAATTGAAAGTTAGTACATGTACAGTACTTTTGTTTCGCTATGCTAATAATAATTGTGAGATACCGGCAAGAACAAAAAAAAAACTTTGTGATTTGAAATTTAATTTTTGTAACTGAGTTTCACCTTCAGTGCGACGATATATTATTATTATAATAATATTCAGTTTTGCATACCGATAACAAACTATCAAATATTGCAAAATATTTGTAGTTGGACTAACATAATTTTGACCTATTTACATTAAATACTATTAACAAAACGAATAATGACGTTGAACATATTTTCAAAACAATGAGGTAGCAGATAAATGGTTTATTTGGTCTATTCTGTTGCGTGATGAATTAACATCTAACGTAAAAATAATATAAAAACAATTTGGGGCTTATTGCTTCTCTCTGGCTCTTGTCTTTTCTGAATATCTGCTTGGCTCGTTGTTGTTGTTCACAGTTGGAGGCAACCTCCTTCTGCTTGCTATGAAACCAGGTCTCGTAAAGATGGAAGTGTCATGTGCCAGATGCAATTCTCACCTTGGCCATCTATTCGATGACGGTCCCAAACCAACGGGAAAGAGATATTGCGTTAATTCGGCTTCCTTGAACTTCTTGCCTTCTGAATCGCTCACGGCTAACTCTGATGGCCCTACTGATGAGAATCCACTAAACGTTGGTCCTAATTAGACGTAATATATTGCTGCCTTGGATGAAGAGTACGAACTGCGAGGTCTTTTAGTAATTATTCTTAACGAAATTGTGTTGGGTGTGGTCACAAACAGTAATAATTGTTGAACTATTTTTATGAATAGCAGTACAGTACATAGACTGAATCTCCGGGTGCCTTTAAATGACTTTTTAAGCGATAGCAAATTTAAAGGGGATTTAACTCGTACCCTGTTATTATTTTTATTATGCCGTAGAGCAATTTAGCACGTAGATTCCGAGTAAATTGTTATTTATTTTATTTAATATTGATAGAAGTTTTTAATTATTCTGATTTTTTTTTATATTGTTTGTTTAAGAGTTTGAATTTCATCAAATATTTTGGTTCTTAGGAAATGTTGAAATGCGTATTTACTATTATTGTTATCATTTTCAAATTTAATCTTGGTGCATTGTGGAATCAAAAAATTTTAATGCGTATTAATGTATAATTATTTTTATTGTTATTTGAGAAGCCTCAATTTATTGGTTTGATTACGTTTCATTGGGAATAAGTTTTTATAATGTGTTGTCATTTTAATGTTAATATTTAATGCAAACTACACTCCAACTTGCAATTAATACATTTTCAAAAAAAAATTCTATGATTTTTAATTCTTTTTCTATGGAGTTTTAGTAGTCCTACAATTATTTTTTCAATTGCTTTTTAATTGCGGTTAAATAATTATATTTTTATTAATCTGAAGCATTTTTGGATAGTACAGTATTGGTTTTATAAAAAAATCTGATGAATTTAGATTTTAATTTTCTGCTTGGGGGATACTTATACCGTAGAAACACAGAGAGAAAGTTTCCACTTTCTTATAAATGTAGGTTTAGTATTATGGTTGTAATTCTTACAATAGACGTTAAATTTATACTCAGGACAAAACGAAGAGGAACGTATTTTCTTTAAAATGTTAATTGATTTTTCATCATTATCTTATGGTTAAGAGGTTCGAGTTGGAGTTTAGTTAGCTACTAATTCATGTTTAAAACTCGCGCTATTTAATTCTGCTTGTGCAGTTGATTCTGGTGCTATGAACGCGGACAAAAAAATATAGCCTACTTTATTGAAAAAAGAAAGTGATGATTATACAAAGTTTTGGTGTTTTCATGTACCAATAATATTGTCCTGCGATGTAGTTTAGTTTTTGGTATTGTGCACTTTTAAGTGTCTGGCAATTGTGATAAATTCGTTTTTTATTGGCTGGTGCAATTAATATTACTATTTTAGATAATTTTTATTTTTGCGTTACTTTCACATTTGAATAAATGGAATTAGAAAGGCTGTAATAACTCAGCAATTTCTGCAATAAATTGTTAATGGTAAATTTGGATGTTGTTTTTTGTATTCTTAGTAACTTGACTACGGTATTTTAAACAATATTGATTTTTTTTTTGAAAAAAAAAATTTTAATTTGTTATTTGGGATTAATTATGAAAATACTGTAGACTAAGGAATCGCATTTCAAGTTTTTATCGGATGTTTGATCAGAATATATTTTTTTTAATTTTTAAAATGTCGTTTTCCTTTACTTGTTGACAAAAGTCCCTGCAATTTAATCCGACGACGACTTAAGTTATCGAACCTTGTGATTTTTCAACTTCAACCCTCTATTCTAAAGTTTTTAATTGAAAAACGTTGGTTATAAATATGATTCGTAGAAATGTTTGTGTGGAAGCGAGCAAATTTGGAGGATGTGTCGTCATGATTTGATTAAATTTCCCGTCTTAAGAGTTGCTCTTCTGTGTCACATCAAACATAATTAAATTGGTAGTGGTTAACCTTCACAAGAGACGAACAATGGTGCACAAGTTTATTTTACTGGCTCTTTTTGTGGTAACTAAGGCTTCTTTTGATTTTCTTTTTGCTATTTTTATTAACATCGGAATAATACAAGTAAACTATTTGAAATTACTAGGGGACTGTGTGGGGACAGAATTGCGCTAATGACGCCGATTGCAGAAAGAATGAATGCTGTATTGAATATGTTCCGTACTATAAGAGGTCAGAAAGAGATTAAAAGTGCTTTATAGTTCATTTATGTACGAGGTTTTTGAGTTAAAAATTTTAAATTGCAATTATTATTGTTTTCAATTTTTTATCTAAACCGCCTCGTATAAAAATGTATTGTTCGGCACTGTTAAGAGTTTAAAATACTATTGTTCATTTAAAACTAAATTGAAATGCAAATTAGATGTCGAGATATGCCGGACGATCCTGGTGATCGCTGTTTAGGTCAATTTCTTTGCAATTGTCAAAATGGAATGAGATGTGAACCTGATCCGGTTAGTTAACATAAAAATTATTTGATTTATAATTTTTGTGAATTTTTTTAGATTTAAAAATATTAATAAGTTAATAATCGTTTGTAAATTTATCTGAATTCTTGCAGCCAAGTGTATATAATTACATCAAGGTTGGAACCGGACATTGCAGACAATAAATTTAAACTGTATTAGAAAAATAATCGTTTCATTTACAATTTAAAAACAACTTGATGCGTTTTTAACTACTTATTATCGTCGTTGAAGTCATTAAATCGTATAAAAGTTTAAGGGAGTAAAAAAAAAAAAGATAGCGTTAAGCTTTAGTATTTTCAATGTAAGAAGGTAAACAAACCGATTGGAATAAATTGTGATGGACTAAAATAAGACGTCAGTCGTTAATTTAAAATTGTATACAGCGAAGTAAATTGATATGAAAATGGCTTAGAACGCATTTCAAATCGCTTTTTTTTAATCTAAAGGTCAAAATGGCTGAATTGAAAATATGTTATTTGATATTTTATTTATCGAACGAATTGGTGTAGCAACATTGACCGTTTTTAGCATTTGCAAAATAATATTATGCGATTAATTTTTCATATTAAAATATATTAAAGTATAATTTATAAAGACAGATTGGTAGGGATAACTATTTGTCATTTTTAAATTTAAAAAGATTTATTTTTATTGATTAAACTGTCAAATATACTAAAGGTTGTTTTAACTGGGATGCGGCAATTTAGCATTAGTAGGCTATAAACTATTCTATAGAAATTGCCAGCTGGATATTTTTAATTAATTTATTTAATTTAATCGATGAGATCAGAAAAAGCATGTTTTAAAATAATATGCCGAAGTTCCGACCATCACCGATTATTTAATATGGTGCTGTATTTTAGTAGAATAGTAAAATAAAGTGTATTTTAATTATTAAAACTGACTTACCGGTAATTGAAAAAAGTTTTAATACATTTTTAAAATATTAGTACATAAAATTTTTTGAAGAGTTTAATAAATTGTATAAATCCATTCAATGCATTTAAAAATAACGAAAATCGTTGCCAGTTATAACGTCTGTTAAACTGTAGTTGCCTTACGAGTTACGACGCTAAATAGATAAATAAATATTAGTTTTTGCTAGAAATTTTCTTGTTTTACAATTACTACAATTCCCACGGTAAATAATTTTCGAAAATAAAATGTTTTTCACCTTATAAAATGTTGAAAATTACATGTTTATGCTGAATAAACCCATGAAGGCTTAACTTGGACAGCTTCATCTTGGTCATAACTGGGTGTTTAAAAAAAAAGTGAAAAAAGGTTATTTATGAAATACAAAATTTAATAAAACATAGGTTTACTTACGACGTAAAAGATAAATATTTGCCTTCACAATCTTCACATTCGCAATGTTTGGAACACATTCGCTTGCCACGAGTGAAGTTCAAATTAGCAAACATAATAATAATAATTACAAGAGTAAGCCACCCTACGCTAAAAACAAACATTTTAAGTCTTATCTAAATCTGGCTAAAGCAAATTATGTGATGTCCTCCGGAAGCACTTTATTAAATGGCTTCAAAATTAAGTTTCTGCAACTGGTAGACTCACACGTGATAATCTTTAAACACTTTCAATTGGTTTATCTTAAAATCATTGCATTGGTCATTTGGTTGACATTAGGAATTCTATATGATTTGAAGCAAGCGGTTTTACAATAAGCGTTTCATAATAATATTTAAAAAAAACTTTAATCAGTTTCGATTGCCTAAAATTGGTGTAATTATCAATTAATTTCAATAATAATTCTTCATCTATCCTTTTATTATTCATGTTATTTTTTTTATATTGCGTTTATTTTTAGCTTATATAACATTACAATATTTTGTTGACATAATTTTTTAATTTTTTCGACCATGATTATAAAGTCCGGTTCAAAAACTTATGAACTCATTTCATAAAGACTCGCATAGTATAGGGCCTATGCATAGTATACCGACAAAAAGCGAACCAACTGGATTAGTGTACAAATTTGTTTAATAGAAATTCACCACTTTTGTGACTTTTTTATATTTAATAATTGTTCTATAATTACATGTATGCTGCGTTCAAAATATCTTCCTGAATACTTACATGAATATTTAATTTGTACCATTCGATAATTTTATTTTTAATAATTATTTTAATTTAATAAAAACGGAATTATTATAAATTAACAATAACGTAACAATATGTAGGCCTATAGCGAAAAAACAAACAAACAAACCCATAAATTTAAGTGTATTATTAATAAACGAACTATAAAGTACTTTAAAAGCAAAATAAATACCAAATTAACGACATTAATTGTAAGCAAAATCAGTTTAATCTATACTTTAGTAGTTAGTTTAACTGTTTTTTGTTTTTTTTACTATTGATGCGCTGTCCCAGTTCAGAATTGACGCCATAGTGACGCATGCAACCAGGGTGACGATAGTAAGTGGCGAGCTCATCTTTCTGCGTGCGTTGAGGTCGAAGTTTTGAACACAAAATTAAACAGTTACAGTAGGTGTTTTTTAAAAAGAGTTATTAAAATAAAAAAAATTTCGTATGTCAATGAAATATATAAATAATTAAACAGATTATTAAAACAGGATTTTGGTCATATAGGCCTATTCATTGTTAAACATGGCTGTTTATTATATTTTATTGGGTGTGATTGTGCGTAATTTTATATAGGCAATTAAGCTATTGTTGATATTTATTGCAATTACGAAAGTAAAGCAATAATTTGTTTTGGGTCTGGACGTTTAGAAACCTTAGGGATTAATTTAACATTTTTATATTTGTCATTGGATTCAAAAAGGGATTACGCCTTTATTATAGCATAAAATTGGCAACATTCTGATTAATTAAACAGTTGGTTTTTTTTCTGATTTTTTAAAAAAAAAAATCATAAATTCATTGTAGAAAACCCTCTTTCCGCATTCACCGAGCCAAGGAGGCTCGGTAATTACAGCCGGTTTCCATCATTGTTTCTTTTTCGCCGTTTTATTATTGAGGAATTTAAAACAAAATTAAATGCATGTGCCATCAATAAAAATACATTTAGGCCTAGTTTTCAGTTGAGTTTTTCTATCATATTTCTTTATTGATTTGTTAAATGCAAGAATTTTGTAATTAACAATGACGACTAACCGAGAGCCGGATGTAGCCACAATGCCTTAAAAATTATTTAAATGGAACATTCATTATAAATTTTGATAAAAGCCCGCTCTTGAACTATTTTAACTTTGCGTGAATTTATCACAAGATGGTGCAGTCATCTGCGTGTACAGTATAGATTCAATAGAAAAAGGCGGGAAAATAAATCTCTTAATTTGTTTCATTTTTTTTTTTAAAGAATAATATTATTATTTAAAAACTTATTAGTACCAGTAGAGGTTTTTGCTTGACTTTCTTATGGTTGTAGACACCGCCGGACCATCCACCCGGCAAACAAGGCAAATGCCTTGGGCCCGCTTTTTTGAGGGGCCCGGTTTTACCCAAAAATAGGAAAATTTTCTTAAA
>JAQGAZ010000202.1:0-84890 GCA_034692225.1 Polydesmus complanatus | reverse complement strand
TCAGAAACGACTACATCAGAAACGACTACATCAGAAACGACTACATCAGAAACGACTACATCAGAAACGACTACATCAGAAACGACTACATCTGAAAATAATACTTTGGATCCAAATTTTCAAAGTTCAAACTTGACAATATTAATAAATAATAAACTTGAAAAGTAAACATTATTTTCTTTATCAATTGGATAATTATTATTTTTTTTTAATTTATAATCCTAACTAATATTTTAAAATGCTTAAACCACGAATGAAATCACCGTAAGCGCCTGATCATAAAAACTTTTGTACTCACAGGTTTTCGTCTACTTGAACAGCCGGCAATAATGGTGTTGTCCCAGGAGAGCGAATTAATCCCATCACAAAAGGCACTAACACACACACGTTTGGATTTTAAATTCAGCTTTGTGGGATTTAACGAACACTTATCACCACAATGACGATTCTAATAGAGAGAAAAAGAAAAAAAAACATATCAGTCACAAATTTATTTTGTATGCTATACATTTCGCCACGTGACTTGCTGTTAATCGCTAATGGCGGCTTTCTCTTCCAAGGAGAAGAACCTTCTAGAAAATATTACGGTAGCTCAGAACAACCGCAATATTATGATACAATTAAAAAACTGAAATTAATCTTGAGTTGCACATTTTATACAAGGTTTTTTAAAACTTACGTACAGTATTAATAGGTTTTAACTTCTTAATCAGTATTGATCGAGGTATTTTATTTGTAAGAAAAATATAAACGTCTTATCCTAAATTTAACGCATTACATAATATTGTATGAGCTACCGTACAAATGCTTGAAATTCTTTTTTCGCTTTTTTCAGATACATTTTGTTAACAAAAATTACCCGATGGCATCCACCGATTTAATAGCAAAAATATTGTTTCAAATAAATTTTCTTCAATAGATTATGACTAATTTTGCTAGATCTTAATAACAATACACAAATCGCTGGTCATTAAGTAAATATTTCGGCGAAATAGTAATGCGCTTCATTTGGTATTAAATGCACATGAATTATTTCCAAAATTACATTATTTTCTAAGCGATTTGCAAATAAATTCATTAATTTTCAAAGCTTTTATAGTACCGTAATTTGATAAATGATAGACGCCGATGTTAATACGACATATTTGATTGCTTATAATTGACAATGTAAAAGCTTGATGGTCGAAATTTTGACAAGATCAATGGATTCTAGTTACAACTAATTTAAAATAGAATTATAGTCATTTTGTTAATCTAATCAGTGATTATTTTACAGTGACACTATTAATCTTAATTATTTTCATTACCGGTAAAAATTTCATAAACTTAAATAATGTTGAACTTACCATTCCGCTCACGATAGCAGGAGAAGATACGACCTCATACCACGATGCGCCAAAAAAAACAGGAAAATGGCCGTGGTTCGTAACTTCGTTACTGTATTATTTTGAAGCTTTTCAATAGCGAGCGCTAATTGGCTGTTTCAAGGGTCATGTGACATGTTGTTTGCGGGAGGAAGGAATGTTGTACGTGCGATTACGCGCCAAACTTCTTATACAGTAATTAATAATGTTATTACAGAAACTCATAGCGGTAACTGTAAAGAAATACTCCAGATATTAGACTTTTTTTACAACATGGCAAAATGATAATTGGCAAATAATTAACACGTGTTATGTATTGAAAATATTTAAATAAAACATGCTGATGATCACAGTAAATTGAGCGCAATATAGTGAAGGGCGCAGTCAATTCCCTCATGGGGAAGGGATTAAGATTGTACAGCGTAGCCTTACTACCTAGTAGTTCTATTGTAATGTGCTAATTTGTACTCTCAATTAGGCATGTTTTTTTTAACTCGTGTTTTTCAGGAACCATTTCCCCGTGTAAAGACTGGTTTAGGTGTATTAACCAAAAACTGTATCATTAATCATAATATTTCGTGACACTTCGTAGCCGTTCTGAGGTTTCGTAATACTGTACATACGAGAAGTACCGGTAGACATTTTGACGTGCCGAATCAAGTAGCCTCATCATTTCATCTTTTTACTGGTACAGTAGTTAAATTTCTTTATTTAAGTTAATTGATCTACCATTATATTAATTGATCTTTAGTACTCAGAGTTTCTTAATTATTATTGATCATTCGCGTTTATTGTAAATTTAATTTCCCATTTAGATTTGACTGTCTATAATACGTTATAATTTCTACAGTGCTGGGCTTGTTAAATTCCTTTGTTACATTAAAAATGAGTCGGCGTCGTTCATCTAAAGGAATGTCCTCACAAAGTGCCGAAGTGAGTTAATATTAATTAATATTGTAGAAGACTAACAATTATTCATTATGTTGCCGCGTTTTAAAGGATCCTGATTTTACCGATTCGCAGTCGAGTCAGAGGCGGTCATCCAAAAACAAAACTATAGATACAACTTTGGTAAATTTTAGTCATTTAAAATAATTTTTTTTTTAAAAAAAGAAAGTAATTGTTATTATTTCTGTGTATTTAAAAGGTAAGTGATGTAGTGAATTTTGTGTTGGGTACCGCTGGCAATCGAAAGACCTACGTTAAAAAAGAAGGTAAATAATTACAATATTTGACGGAATTTACGTGATAGTACAGTACAGTATTTTTGAATAGTATTAATAATATTTTGTATTTCAGATATATGCCACCTTGTTTTGAAGGATTTTTCAAAGCAATTTCCAGAAATATTTGCTGCTGCCAAAGTCAAACTAGAAAATGCAAGCATTTAAAAACGCTCGATCGTTTTTGTGTGAACTTTTATCATTAATCTTAATTAATGTTTCAGGTGTTTGGTTTGTATGTTATCGAAGTGGCTGATCATAAGAATAACTTTATGGTAATAAACAAATACTTGTGTGAGAAATCTCACATGAGAATCTCGGATTCTGAATATGCGGAAAATGGATTTTTGTTTATCGTTTTGACGCTCATCTTTATGAACGGGAACGTCATTTCAGAAAGTAAAATATTTCTTTCTTTTAGATGTAATTATGATAATTTTTTAAAATGCATGTATCGTGAAATCTTCATTTATTTTTCAGGGCATTTGTTTGCGGCTTTAGCTGTATTAGGAATCGACACTGAGTAATACAATTCAAGATTTAATGGTATTTTATGCCGTAAATAACTTGGAAACAATTTTAGGCAACCTCATTACGTTTTTGGAAATGTTACTAAACTTATAATGGTAGAGTTTGTGAAGCGCCATTATTTAAAAGCGACTCCTATTCCTAGCAGTGAGCCAGTTGAACACGATCTGATGTGGGGAACTAGAGCTGAAGCCGAAGTCTCAAAGATGGAGGTTCTTGAAACGGCTTGCGAAGTAAGGGAATTTACTGTAAACCTGGTACTGATATGCATTTATTTTTTTTAAATTAGAAAGTGTATTTGTTTAGGTATACGGAATATTTACGCCGGAGGAGTATCGTTCCCAGTACAAAGAGGCCCAAGAGCAGCAGCAGAGATTGGAAGAAGGGATACATTGAACGACTAAGTTTATCAAGGTAATTATCATCCAGAAGGAAAGTAGAATTCAATAGTTAATTACCTATTACCCTATACTATCAATGTTTGCGTTTAAAAACTAACCTATTTCATACGGTAATGTCATTAATTTCAAAGATTATAATATCTGGTTTAAGTTCCCATATACCACGAGTGGTCAATTGTTTTTGTTTTCATTCCCACTACTTTTGAGTTGTGGTATTATTCTTGTTTATGATTACTGTTTATACAATGTTTGTGTAAATTGGAGTACTGCACATGTACACGGTACGTATTTTTCTTAATGATAAATGCTGTTTGATTAACAAGTATTGCCCTATGCATATTACTACAGACGACAATTTTACGGTATTTTGTTTTCTTAATTATTAAAAGAAATGCCAGATGGTAAACTATATTACGCAGCATTTCTGAATAATATTAGTATTTATATATTTATACGAGTATTAATCATGGGAAAACCATGTTACAAGGGCGAGTCAGATAAAAACTCTTAAAAGTGCGAAAGCAATTAGCAGTAGAAAACACTGCGCGATTGTTCTACAAGTTTTCAAATGAGATAATAACGACTTACGAGGTGGTTGGCAGGCAATTGCACGGTTTCTAGAGTTCTAAATATTGACCTTGCAGCAGTTTAAGAAAGACCCCTCCCCCCCCCTTTCCCCCTCCTCTTGCAAATGGCACCAAAAGCAGAATAGCGCTTTGTTATTCTTTTTTTTTTTGAGTTTTGAGTTCAGTTTTCGCTATTCCATCCTGAGAAACTGACAGCCTCAGGTGTTCGATTACCCAATGTTTGAGACTTGAGTAGTGAAGAGACAAAACCCATCAAAATTCATAGAAATGTGAATGTTCAGTAAAGTGATGCTTGTCTGCCACTGCAGCAAGTGTACAAATGGACCAAGAAGCTTTATGACATTGGTTCTGATATGAGAGGGTGGAGCGAGCATTTGGAAGTTTTCATGTAAAACTTATGAGGATTTAGAAAAAAAGCAAAGCTATTAAGTCAAAAAATGGTGTATTGATATTTTCTAAAAGTATGCGGATTATTTTTAATTACTCTCGTAAGTTAAAATAAATGGTAAACATACGGTGTTGTAGTTCTTAAATATGGATTTTGCATTGGGCATTTAGTTATTTAAAAAAAAAACTGTACATATATTGATATTTTAAACATTTGCGAATTAAAATGTGTTTTTTAAGATTTTACATAAATATGACAAACTTTGCCGTCAATATTTTTTCGTTGATTTTAAGCAACAAATATTTATTAATTGATAATATATATATATTTTTTCGTATTTCGTTAGTTCAAAAATTTTAATGAAGTGGTTTTTATTGAAATAAAATTACTAGAATAATTTATATAAGCAAAATCCTTAGACTACAGTATTGGATGTTGACAGTGAAACATTTTTTATTTATTTATTTGCGCCTGATTAGGCAAAATATAAGTATTCATTACAATTTCATTCATGTTCGCTATAAAGATGTTTTCATACCCGCGATCTTAATTTAATTAAAACACGCAAATTTCCAAGAAAGCAAAAGCTTAATCATTCGTTACAATTTCTCCAACCAAACTCATACCCGCCATCTTAATTTGATTATGATAACAATCATCTGAAAATCAACTGGTTTGAATTACTTTTGGGCGAATACAATTATTTAACAAAATTCGGTTTAAGCTTCAGAGCGGCTCAAGCTCTGAGCCCCCCGGCCACTACACTGGCCACTTACACTGTTTGCGCATGTTGCTATGGTGCAAACTAAAAATTTCGTTGAATTTAAGTGAATTTTACTACATTTTGCGGTACCTTAACCATAAGTAAAAGCTAAGTGAGCTGAAATAAAAATTAATTAATTTAAAAATAAATTTTTTTAACCGAATAATTGGCTTATTTTCTTAACGGTATTCAATGCTGATTTAACTTCACATTTGATCCCGGCAATTATTGTGCTGTTCTTTAATAAATTATTGAAAAAGGGGACGAGAAGATTAGTACAATAAAGAACATTGGTCTGATTTTGGGTAATATTATTGCAATCAGTTTGATTGATTTTTGCTAAAGTATAATGAGATACAATTAAATTATTGTCGGTTGCTGTTTGTTTTAGATTATTAATTATTTCATTGCTGGGATTTTGATCCTTCGTTGCTATAGTTACGAATGTCTGACTAACTTTGAATGGAGAAATTAAAAGTTAAAAATCACAATAATACTTATCATTAAAAATGGAATGTCCGACTACCAAAAATAGCATTAATATGAGTTCACTAACTATAATTTTTCTTCTTTTACTTTAAAAATTTTACTAAAGACTCTAGAAGTTCTAAATTATAGAAACTCTTTTGCATCAAAATTAAATTTTCCTGTGATACTAAATTATTTATATTTAAATTCTGGTTTAATTCTGGTTATATTGTATTGTTTGCTATTTCTTGTATTTTTAAGTACACTGTACAGTATTTTCTTTTTGGATTTAATAATATACCGGCTTTTATTTTTCAACATTTTGTCGGACATTCTGTTAAACTCCAATTCAACTAACTTGTGCAAACTGCGTGGATGTATCCGACGTCTTTCTCAGCGGCCACATAACGTAATTCTGATATTCCATCAAACGCTTTTTCATTTAAGATAAGTGTAAAGAAATCAGAAAATTATTTTATTTTAAGATAAGGAGGGGGGGGGACATTTCTTACCGCTGTCAAACTTAAAGCTATAAAACATTCCAGTGTCCAATGCAATATTTAAAACACAAAAACGGTCTTCTTTATAAGAGCCTTCACTATAATAAAAAAATAATGATATTAAAGCTTACGGTATTAGAATTTTAAAAATTGTATAAAATCTATTCTTGATTTCAATGTTAAATATTTTAAAATTAAAAGATAGGTTTTTTTATTATTATTCTAAAATTACGTATGAACGAAATTAAATAATGTTAAGATAATTTTAATTAAATAAATTTCATTGGTCATAGTCAATACTGTTTTTAAGCATGGGGTATAAAAAAGAATTATATTTAGCTAATTCAAAAGTTTTGAAAGAATTGTATTTTGCAGTTGCGAGCACATTATACGCAGAAGAGAACGTGATTGCTAAATATTTATTATTACTCGTGGAAGCGATAAAAATTTCAATTACTGTATTTTATAAAGCAAAAAAAAACCGTATCATAATCTAAACTTGATTTTTATCCGAAATAATAAATTTTTAAACTTGATTCTTAAAATTTGTTTGGTTTACCGGTAGATCACATTATTTTTTATTGAAATATTATAATATTAATTTTTGTTGTTTACCCATTTGGAGTTAGAGTGGATACTTGATTGATGGCAATTTGATCTCCCGTGTCTAAGGTTCTATTTAAGGTATTAATAGTGGTAGTTGAACACTTTGGTGGCGCTTGGTTTGGTCTTTTACTTCGCTCTTGAATGTAATAAAGTCCGTCGAACTATCCAAAAATATTTTTTTAAAGACAAATCTTAAATTATCACTGGATATTTGAATATTGACACTTGAACACTGATATTTGAATGATAATTTCTTACCAAATTTAAAGGTATATTGATGGGGTTGAGCTCATCACAAACCGTTTTTTTCTTTTCTGAGATGAATGGTTTTAAAATGCAATCAATAACCTCGAGTAGATATTCATCAAGCGAAGATTCCACAGTATCTTTTACAGAAACAAAAATACAGAAAACTACAATAATACACTTAACTGACATTTTTTTTTTTTTTTAAAGTTTAATAATTATACATGTAGTAGGCTAACTGCGCGTGATAATATTATTAAAAATATAAAATTTAGCTTTTATAATGTACCCTAGCTTTTATTTTGCGAGTTTTATTTATTTATTTTATTGATGTGCCATCTGTTCGAATCGAGGTTTTTTATGGGCAATAACCGGGCTTTTGGTACTTATCTGTTTTCGAAATTTGTTGAACGGTTCAAATACGCGTAAATCGAATATTTTTTTGTTATCGCCAATATTAATAATTTTTTCAAAAACTTTATAGGATAAAAAAAATTTTTGAATTATTTTAACTAAGCCAAGCATCCCTATTGCCAGTTAATTTCAAAAATAGATAAATCTTGGTAAATCTTGAATAAGAAGTTGATAATTATATTAATACATTTTAAAAATGCTGGTTTTTTTTTTTTAATCAATCATCTGAATAATTCTTTTGCTCGTAGTAACTTTTGAAAGTATATGAGAGTTTTCAAAACTCATCGAAATGCAATAGATTTATTCGACTTTTATTGGAATTTTGTTTAATCCTGTTGGAGTGCAAAGTGCTTAAGAGGTTTTAAATGTATTTCTATTATTGGTTTGATTGTTTAAAACTTCTTGATGGATTTTAATTGGTTATCAATATATTGTCTGTGGTTACTATTGTATTTTTGTTATCACCAGTTAGGTTCCAATTGAAGGAATGCAATAAGCTTAGATCTATTTTTCAATCCATTGGAAACTAATATGAATCTCTCAGGTATCAAGTACGGTCGTTTATCAAATGGGCTTGATGGGTTAATCGAATCAGAAGTTGTGCTATCAATAATTAGTACGACCAATGGTTTTAAAATACATTTAAAATGCAAATCGAATACTGAGTTTTGACACAAGAACACACCTGAACGGCATATGTTTTAAAGTACTGTATCTTTTCTGATTTGATTAGAATAAAAAGTGCGCAAAAATAAATACTACAAAAACGAATTTAAATTACAGGATTTAGAATATAGTTTTTATTTTTATTTACTGATTTTCCATCTGTTTCAATGGCAAAACATGTAATCTAGTTCTAGATTATTTATAGCCTTAATCTAATGGACGTACTTTGGGAATATTATACAGTATTATTCTGGTTTACTGACCAAAAATACATTCTAACACGTCTATTGGGTATTTCTTAAATAACGTTAAAAGCAAGCTTCTTAAAAATTGAGCGTAATTATTGATAATCGCGTCATCAAAATTATAACAATTATAATAGTAGCTTTAGTAAGCAAAGGATTCGTATTGGTTTCTTTTTCATTAACAGTGGCCAAGGTCACCGATATTTTATTGGCTAAAAAATAAATTAATTATCATACACTGTAAGTTACTACAAAATGATATAAATAATAAATGAGCAATTTTAAACTTTTTTTTTTTTAAAAAAAAAGAACTTACGTCTGCATTCCGTATACACAATTCCAGTTTCGTCCACGTAGTTAACCTTTAGAACCGATAAATCTAGGTAAACTGATTTGAATTTAAAAAAAAATTATTAAATTTTTTCATATTTTTAAAAAAAAAAAAATTACGGTCTATTAAATTAAATCGTCTGAATAATCCATTTTCCAAAAGAAGACAAATATAAGTGGTAGAATTTGATCTGAAATTGTAACAACAAAAAAAAAAAAGAAAAAAAAAGCAAGGTTTATAAATCTAATTTAGTATGCTAAAACTTATCTGGGGTATAACAAAGTTAAATTGGGTCCGCCACGATCGTAATTATCCATTATTATTACTCTTAACCACAAATACCAGAAAATATTAAGACCAAAAACATTTAAAGGAATATAATTTACAAAAATAATAAATACATGCAGTCAAATAAAATCAATAACTATGCAAAATAAAACTAAAAAAAAAAAGTAGAAAAGTCAATAAATTATTAATTGGTAAATTTCTTTAAAAAAATAATTATGGAGAAAATCGAAAAAAAAATTAAAAAATAAAAAAATAAAACGAAAAAAATACACTTTGATGAGAAATAAAATTAAAAAAAATTCGAAAAAGTATTGTTTTAAATGAAAAGTAGAAGACCCAATGCACAGTTTAGTCTGTTAATCTTGAAATTGAAATTTCGAGAGACAGTAAACACAATACAGTACCGTACAGTATTACTGTAAAATGTATTACTTTTTTTAATGAACTTACCCTTCGTATACTTTGTTTATGACAAGTTTATCAGAAAAGCCGGCTATGATTTGAAAAGTTGACGCTACACAACTTGAAAGTGCTCCATCAACGGTTTCAGTTCTTTCTTGAGCGTAGTAAGGTGTATTCTCAAACTAAAAATCAGTTAAATTTAATAAAATCAGTTAAGTTCATTTTTAATAGCATTAATAATTCAGCATTTACTTACATTTTTAACGGATATACTCGTGTAGTTGTACGGCAAGCATTGAGAATAACCACCGTCGAGTGGTTGTATAGCGCAATAAAGTATATTTAAAAGAATATTGTTGGGCAAGTTAGACACAATTTCGTTAAACAATGCTATTATTATTGTTGAAATACCATTACCCAATTGAGCCGTTACACAATTTCGATCCAACGTTAGGAACGTCAGACAAAATATTAACGTAATTTTGAGCATCATTTTGAAATCGAGAAAAAACTTTGCAGAATAAATTGCAAAATCAACGTTTTGCTATATTTATACTTTATGGTTACTCTATGAAATTGCACTAATTGTTTTATACCACATATGTGTACACAAAGTAGTAAGCGTCATTGTGAAATGAATGTGTATTATTTTTTCGATTTTCTGTTTGCAAACGTTTGTGCAACACAGTAAAAGAAAAAGCTTTGACTTTAGCAAATACTGTACGCACTTTTAAACTTGTCAAAGTACTATTCATTAAAGTTTTCGTCAGATTTTATAAAAAATAAAAAAAAAATCAATGAGATATTATTAACGCTAGTTATATAATACTCGTATTACAGTATTATGATTATGCTGCATTTTGCGTTTTATAATTTTAGATATTTTATGGTTCAACTCTTTGTTTATCTTTTTTGTTTTTGAATTTTCTTTTCTAAGTACAAAAAAATTTTTTTTTCTTTTTTACATGTAAATTATTTTAGAAATGATTAAAATTAATTTAGGAATTTCCAAAAAATTAAACTTCAATATTATTTTTTAACATTGGAATAAAATGCTTTTTATAGTTTATCAATAATGACAATTTAATATTTATAAACCATTGTTATTTCGCAACGTATAAAAACTTGTAAAAACAAAGTGAGGGAATACCATTTGAAAACATGGTGCAACATAAAAAAATATGTTAGGGCGCGAACCTTATGCTATTTTTATTTTATATTCATATTATTGTTCTCGTTAAAGAAACGAGTGTGGCATATTATTTTACTTTAATAAAAAAGTCTATAATAAAAAAAAAATGTAAAACCATATTAATGGCGCTACCGCAGTTGCCAATTTGTTAAATTTTGTTAGTTTAAGAAAAGTTTACGATGCGTATAAAATTTTTATTCACTAGTAGGCCTGTTTTAATAATAATAAAAAAGTGCATCGCAACTTATGAAATTAACTTAAAAGTTGTTATCGTTTTAGATGGTTAGTCGAGCTTGATTTTTTTTTTTTTTTTTTGACAACAATGAGAATATTTGAAACCTAATCAAAAAGAACTCTTTTAATGTGATTCTACTTTATCATGTTCCCTTCACTTGATTGCATTTCAAAAGAATATCGAGAGAGAAGACCATTAGACCGGTATTATTATTATTAATGCAACCATAATAATTTTTATAATGTTATGAAAACGAACAGACTCAAAATTAAATACCGGTAAGGGGAAATAATTTTTTGTGACGTAATAAAATTTCCCATCAATATTTTGTTTCAATCCGCATCAATTTAAAACTTTTTGACTGTAACTCTTATCAATACCTATTACGAGTTTTTTTTTTTTTTTTTTAAATAATGTTTTTTTGTACGGTATAATTTCGCTGTGAGCTAAATTAAAAAGGTTGTTCCGGGGAAAGGAAGTTGACCGTGAAAAGTGTAGGATTTTCTTTCCTTCGATACTTAAATTTAACAGACATTCTTAGGCAGGGCAGCTGAGTCAGAGCGTTAAATATCGTTAAGGTCATTTATATTAAGAAGTCAATTAAAGGAAACTGAAATGTTACTTTATTTAAGCCAATATAAATAGGAGATCAAAATTATTATTAACCTTTTTGTTCATGAAATAAATTGAAACTTGTTTTCCACCGTTGACTTTGAATTGTAATAATATGCTCGAATAACGAAGATTAGTCACCAAAATTTGGCATTGCATGTATGTTGTGTGATTTCAGATTTTTGAGTGAGATGCGAACGTATTTGCAGATAATTTAATAAGGGCTTTTTTTATGTACTCTGTAAGCTGTGTACTCTGTAAGGGCTTTTTTTGTGTATTGAGATGTTACTATCCAACTTCGGACTTCCCCCTGTTATTAAAAAAAATTAGCAAAAATAACAATTAAAATGTTTTTTTTTTAAAAACTTTTTTTTTTTGAAAATTTTATTTTTTTATTTTTTTGAAATTATTTTTTTGAAAATTTTTTTTTTTTTTTGAAATTATTTTTTTGAAAATTTTTTTTTTTTTTTGAAAAATTTTTTTTTTTGAAATTTTTTTTTTTTTATTTGTTTGAAAAATTTTTTTTTTGATTTTTTATTTTTTTGAAAACTTTTTTTTTTTGTCGAGTCTCCTGGGCTCATAATATGGAAAAGGTGGTTTTGGAGATGTTGATGCGCACCCAGTTTATGACAGGCTTCCACCTAGTGATGTAATATAGGTACTGCAGCTCAATCACATACAAAAAAATCAAAATTGAAAATTTTAAATTTTGTTCTGCTTTGAGGTTTTTGTATAATATTAAAAAAGCGGTAGGCTACTATCCTCCGATAACAATGTACATTAATAACAATGAAGCAAAAATGTAATAACCATTTAAAAACAATTTAACTATTGCTACAACCATTCGAAATGTGCAGCATTTAAAATTAATTTTAAAATTTGCTGGATTTGTGTGCAGTGTGTCTTTCATTAGCTTTTTAAAATCCAAAGGTTTATCACGAGAAATTGTATACAGTATAATTATGGGGAAATGTCTTTTTTTAATTAACCAAAAAATAACTCAACTTTTAAGGTATATTTTTTTTTATTTTAAATAACATGCGGGAGTTGGAAAGTACTTTCTCGGACACCCGGTACGGTATATATATTTTTTAATTGTGCCATTGAAAGCAACAACGGCTTATGTATAATTCGGGATAAATCATTAAAAAAAAGTTCATAATAGTCCCCTGTTGTTCTCAACGTTTCATTTCTACAAATTATTAAACGGGTGACCAAGTGCAATTTGTTTTTAACAAAAACAAATTAGGTAAAAATCAAATTAGAAACAGAGTTACAACATCCATCGATATTATTAATTTTTTGATATTTACTGTCCGTTTTCACGCACACAAATATTATATAATTAGATTTTTGAAACGAATAATTAATCTTTCGAATTTTGTAATGCTACTATTTGTGCATATTAATATCTTGTAAAAAAAATTTCATTTTAAAAACATTTGACAACAAAAAATAGTGATAGAAGAAAACTAAAATTAGAAAATCGGCCTTCGAGAAATATTCCATTAAATTATATTATTGTACCGATACAGTAAATATTTCCGTTATAACCCTACTAAGAAAGCATCATTCGGATATGCTGCAGTTAAGGGTGACTGCACTGCATGACATGTATATTACGTAATGTTATTTTTTTATCCATAGTTATCTCCAAATTTTAAAAAAAAGTCCGCATACAATCGCATTTATTTATTAAATCTTATTCTGAATGTTATCATTTTTCCACCGTAGATTTTGGATTTCACCATCAAAGTGTAACAACGGGTTAATTTATTTTTGTCTGGTATTGTTTTATGATTTAATCGATGATTATACAGTACTTTTATCTATTAGTATAATATAGAAGAAAAAAAAAAAATTTAGCGCGTGCAATTGAATGGTTTATTAACAACAATAAACCTAAACAATAGAGAAAGAGCGTATAAGTGCATTACCATTAATTAGTTTGTTCACAGACAATAGAAATTAAAGAGGTCGAAAAATACTATTGTAATTGATTGTTCAATTTCGGATGTGCATATTTTTATTATTAATTCTAACACAAATGCATCGTAATTGAGATTTTGAAAAAAAAAAAAAACAGATTTGCAATAAACAGAGTGCTTTTTGTTTTTAATTGTACAGATTTATAATGGTCGTACCGACATAGTACAGTAGGCAACATGCATTTAGAAAATAGACCACATTTTGTTTTGTTTTTTGGCAGAAAATTATATATTTCGGTTTAATTCAATTATTTCTTCTCATTCATTTGGAAAATGTTTTTTTGAAGTATTCTATTTACGGTAATGTGCTTATGATAATTAAATCACCATTAATATTTTTAAAATAAAATTAGTCATACAATTAGTATTGTGTCACAGACCGGTTATGAGATTTCAATAATTAAAACGTTCAAACTTCAACTCAGTCTATGCAACATTTTATTTAAACTAAAAGTTACGTGTCTAACGAGTCATTAGTTTCCTTTCGTTGACTTAAGGCGACTTATTTTGATAAAAAGTACAATGCAAAATTTTTTTTTTTATTTTTGGTCCAATATTGCAAAAATACAGATGCTATTTCCAAGGTCGTTATAACTTATAACCAAGCTTTGATCCGATTAGATTTTTTAACAAAATGTATTTCGCTCAATAATAAACCGCATTCGGTTTTTATTAGAGGTTTTTCCGATTAATCTTCTAAATTTGAATTAATTTTAGTATCATTTTAATTCAGCAGGTGAAATTTAATTTAAAAGAAATTTGCATAAAACAATTAATTTTATTGTTCAACATTTCGATTTCTTTATCAATACTATTATTTTATTCGATCAACCTTCCACTTTGAAAATTATTTTACGCGCATTTATTTTTTTCCCCTCTCAAACTTTCCACAAAGTTGAATTAGCTGGCAATCAAAAGATACAGAGATTGACTAGTAATTAATTACCCTGTAAAACGTCGTGACCGTTACTTTCAACGTGAACTGAATTTTATTCTAGAAGTTGTTTTTCTTTTTCGTCGACCATTTAAAACGATGGCTTAGATAACATTAAAATTTCGTATTCACCTTAAACGCTTTTTAAAGTGGGTCTTCGCAGGCCATTCATTCGACGTTCCAAAACACACATAGCTAGGCTACTTACTACCTATTTCTACATTAAATTTAACAGCGCTCAAATCGAGCTTTCAAACTGGAAAAAAAGTATATATTGATGTAATACTAAAAAAAAATACCTTCAAGAATCTTTTTGCTTAAAGCATCATGCTTCCCAAACTTTGGGTCACGACACAAATTTGGGTAATAAATAATTTTTTAATACAGGTAGCTACATACCGTATAATTGCATGTACGTATACAATAATTACATGTACGAGTATATTACATGTGTTTAATCTTACAATACAAATTCTTTAAAAAAATAGGCAGTTTTTCGATTTTTTTTAACGCTATATCCGAGTTTAGAGAGTGTGTTTTATTGACGCAATAACAACGTTTTTCGTTGTTACGTTATTATGATTGCCACGAAAACTCAGGAAAAAATGACGTTATATCCGATGTTGGTTTAATCAGGTTCGACTGTAAATTGCAATAAGATTTCTTATAAATTCTGCAATGTATTTTCTTACAGTATTTTTTTATTTTAATTTTTTTTGTAATTTGACTTGGTTTAATTTTTTCGAATATGCATGGTAGATTTTTTTTTTCTATTTTCATTAAGTAATTTAATAATTTATATATTTTGTTTGTTCAAAGAAATGTTTAAATCAAACTGTGTTATTTTTTTTTAAAAAAAATCTGCAATTTATGCAATTGTTTTTTCTTGCGAGCAATAATAATTCAGAAGATTCGCATCTATACATTTGAAAGCTATTGTTCTCTACTATTTTTTTTAATGTTTACAAATTTAAAATCGGTTCGTGAGTAAAAGAGTTTGAGAATCAAAAGTGTTGAGTAGGTGTGCCTCGGTGTAGAATGCTGAAGGCGCTCCGAAGCGATTTGATATTTCTTTCTCTCTTTTTTTTCCTTCATTCAATCTTTGCATAAAAACTTGTTTCCCTCAATTTCCAGCACATACACTCCTCGCATTTCATTTATTGTTCGGTGTGCGAACCGAACGGGACGACTAGTAAAACCGTTACGTTTACGATAGCGCGCGGGTGAAAGAAAAGGAAAAAAAAAAAAATGTTCGTGAAATGTGCTTAAAGTAAATATTAAGCAAGACAAAATGGATATTAACGTGTTGTCGATAATTACCTTGCAAATTTTAGCCGTGGGGGCTATCGCAGGGGCCCTTCTGTTGTATTTGTTGAGGCTCAAAATCCCCAAGCTGGACGCGAGTCACAAAGCGGTTTTTCTCACGAATTGTGAAAACCAATTGGGATACGAATGCGCCAAGAAATTGGATCAGCTGGGGTTGAGGGTTTTCGCCGGTTTCCCAAGGTTGGATTCCGAACGGGCCAAACGATTGCAAGGTGAAACTTCCAACAAGTTGCACGTGGTCGAATTCGACTCCAGCAACTGCGAAAAGACCGAGCAAGCGGTGGAATTTGTACACCAACACTTACCGGCTGATGAAGATGGTAATTAATCTCCTGTTTCGTTAAAATCATTTGCACTCAGAAAGTTATTTAAAATTTCGATTTTTATTAAGAATACATATACGAATGAATAAACTGGTTGGATTCAATTATGGCATTTGGCTCTGGCAGTTTTTATTATTGTTTTGAAACTATTGCATTAATTTTTTAATTGTTTTCGAGTTCTGTCACGGTTCCAATTGACGAGGTGAATAGAAAAGTGGCTCATCATTATTAAAATTTACTTCTTGGGACTCAAAAGCGTTGTTTTTTTTTCTATTTATTAAAGTTGTTTTTAAAGATTTGGTTTTATGGGCATCAAACAGTATTTTTCAGAACTGCTTCTGAGTGTCCTGTAATTTTTAGTCTATGTATACAGTACAGTGTTTTTGATTGTACTTAGTACAGTATTTTTAGTGCATGTAGTTAGTAAGGACAGTAGACTTTAAAGATTTTAAAAGTATTTTTTGTAACAACGTATAGGCCTACGCATGATTTTTTTTTTTGTGTTGGTATTATTTATTTATTTTTTTTACTCCGTATGTCTTTTGCATACGCTTTTTAATTTTTCTTAGCGATCAGCTGATCGAAAAAGATCTTTAAATACTGTAATTATTAAATTAAAGTTTTATCAATAACATTTTAACTTGGTTAGATGTAAATTTGATATGCCACTTTCGCATTCATCTCGTCAATTATTACAATTTTTTTTTTAAAAAAAGAAAATTTTCCTATAGACTTGGATATTAATTAACTGTGGAACTGATGCCAATTTGCGCCCAACGTTGAGCTTACGCTTTTTAAGTAATAAAAATTAATTACTTTATACTTTTTTTAAAAATATATTTTCAACGTATAATATTTGTATGTAGGTTTACAAAAGTATTGAAAGAAATACTGTACTCTTTCTAAGTGCAAAATATTAATCTTTGTTGCTTGACATAATTATGAAAGTTTAATTATTATTCTCGTTT
The DNA here is from genome assembly GCA_034692225.1 of Polydesmus complanatus. Lineage (NCBI taxonomy): Eukaryota > Metazoa > Arthropoda > Diplopoda > Polydesmida > Polydesmidae > Polydesmus > Polydesmus complanatus. The sequence continues at coordinate 67,892 of JAQGAZ010000202.1, read as the reverse complement.
CTTGAAAGAATTTTAACTATGGAAACACAGTTTGACTCGTAATCATGAGTTGTGTATTTTTTTTATGCGACCTTTACACCTTTTTTTTTACATCGGTATTTCGTATACTGTAGTTATAACAATAACTTCCGTCCTTTTTTTTTTTTTATTTCTTCAATTTTAACAACATATTGTGTGTTTATTAAACCTCTGCAGTATATAAATGTTTGAACTTTTCTCACCTAGGTATTAAAATGAAATGAGTTAACACCTTGTAAACTTATATTATTTTGCTTAAATAATTGATCGAATGCCATCGAAACATTAACATCATTTTAAGTTTTTTTTTTTTTAAATTATTTTGGGGTTTATAATTATAGCATTAATGAAAATAATAATGTTAGAGAGCGATTTTTAAAATACTAATAGAAGGGCCGCACTAGGGTTACACTGAAATTTTAATGCATCATTCATGATCATTGCATGGACTGTAATCCGGAAACTTGGAAAAAACTTTTTTTTGGAATTTAATAATTAATAGCAAATTTTAGTTAATTTTTATTTTAAAAAAATGCAATTTTGATGATTATTTTGTGTTAATTATGTTAGCTTTAAACTTAATTATTTTGCCAAATAAATTACAATTTAATTTGCTAAAGATTTTTGGTAGCAGTCCCAGACTTGTTATGCATTTATAGATTTAAATACAAATTTATTAAACTGAAGTTTTATTATGAAAACATTGAGATTGTGCATGTAGGCTAATATATTTTTTTATAAAATCTGAATTGATTACACCTTACTTTGATATGAAAAAAAAAAATCTTATGAGTGCTAATTGAAACATTATTGTTTCGTTCATTAAGTAATGCGGCGATAATTATTAATAGTAGGTCAGACATGAGTTGAACGAGTAAGTTCAAGCAAAAAGTGCGCGCAGTGTTTATCCTTCATAAACGTACGTGTGGGTAGACGGTAATAATACTGGTAATGGTAATAATAATAATAATTGGTAATATGCAATAGCAATTAATTCCGGTTGCTCTAATGACTCTCCGCTAGGCGCGCTGTGGCTGTCACGGCTCGAACAGTGCGTGCTATCACGTAGGAATCCAATTTCACAACAGGTTAACGCCTTTCAGGAAGAAAAAATACAGTAGGCCTACCTAAGCAGTAAATACCTCACCCCCCTCTCTTCCGTCTTAATAATAATATTGTTTCCAAAGGTTTTTATGAGCTTTGTTTTGCGCTGTGGAAGCTCATAAAGCCAACCGCCTACGTCATCAATGAGGAACATCTATTTGAAATTGAACCCCACCCAAATATTTATTCATACATTACTACCAAAATTTATGATTTTTTTAAATCTCGCCTAAAATTCCTGAATACCCAGCAATGATGATGCAAAATTATTTTTTTTAATCATAAAAATCTACAATTTTTACTATTTTGGAACGTATGATTTTGTTAGGTACACTGTATTATATTGCTTTTCAATTTAACGAGTGCTATTTTTTTCAATTTGGCAATTGAATTTTAAGTTTAATTGACACGATCATAACCATATTTTTTTTTGTTGTTGTTGTTGCATCTTTAATAATAATTATGGAATGCGAGACAATGAAAAAACGTTGGACGTGACATCGATTGTAATCTGTTGAAACTTGATGTTAACGAGATAGCCATTGTCTATTGTGATCGAAAATGCAATTAGAATATCAAAAATCTGACCTACTCAAGATTATTTTTTTGTTTATTAACTCAAAAATAATTTATTTGTCTGTGTGTGTCTTTTTTTTTCTTTCTATTCTTTATTACAGTACAGTTTTACTGTTTTGTATTGAGAGGAAGAAATTGAACAAGTTAATTTTTTTTATATTATTAATGCGTTAAATAATTGTAGTGTTAGACGACGTTAACATGGAATTTTATTTGGAATTCGTTAATAATAGGGAAATGAAGCAAAAATAAATAGGCCTATCAAATTAAACTACGATTCGCTATACATCATCTATTCGTGACTTTAGAAACTGTGTTTTTTTTTCTGAACTAAATTATAAGATTGAAAAGAGAGGGGAGAAAAAACATAATCGTGTTTAGTTTTTTTTTTAAGTCATTTTTAAATTGAAATTAGTTTCTGTATGTTTGCATTATTTAAAGGAGGAAAATATAATGATTAAAGTTTTTTAAAAAAAAATAATTCAAATTTTTAATTAAATATTTTAATGAATTGTGATCAAACGATTTGAATTAAGTTATACCGGTAGTTAAACCTCACTGAATATACTGTAATTGTTAGGTTTCGGTATTATCATTATTATATATTTTTTTTTCTAGACTTTTTTGTGGACAACCCAACATTATTAAAATATTTCTTTTGACCCATATTTGTATTTTACATTTAAATTTTGCGTGCATTCTGTAATCAAAATACTGAAACCATAATTTTTAAAATATTTTGAATATATTTCATATGTTTTTTTTTCCGGATTTTCCTTTTTTTTTTTTTTTTTTTTAAAAAAAAGTTTTTAAAGAATGCAGACAATTAAAAAATGTGCGCATTATTTTTAAAAAAAAAATGTCTGAAAAGATTTAAAACGTTTTGTGCAATTTGTACAATTTTTTTTTAAAATAAAATATTTAGCATTACTTACCCGTTAAATTTTTTTTTTTTTAACGTGAATTATTTATTACATTTTTTTAAAAAAAAAAAATAACCCTTTTTCACTTAGTTGTCTTAATATGTGTTTACGTGGAAGTTACGGTTTAATACTAATGGATGTCTTTTTTGTGGGTTTTTTTTTAAAAAAAATACCGTATATTTTTTATTTTTTTGGAATGGTTGAACGCAATTTCTCTAGGAAGTTTTTGTTGTTATTGCCGAATTTTATTTGCATACCGATTATTATTTACACTCGACGAAGCATCCGATTACAGTAATTTGCTCTCATAATACGATCAAAAAAATGGTTAATACAGTTTTTTTGGTGTAAACTTTTAAATTGATTATCTATAAATATTTTAAAACTTATTTTTAAAATAAAATAAACTTTTTAACAAAACAAAAACTCAGTGATGTGCATTATAATTTTTGCATAACCTAAGTTTCCATAATACAATGATGTTAAAAGATGATCCAACAACACATCCTTAACTTCATTTTTTTATTTATTATTTATTTTTTTTGCAAGTCACCCCTAACCTTCTAAGATCTAATTGGTAGGTAGAACGCAACAGTTGAGCAAACATGAGTAAACATCGGCATTTTGAAACGAGTTTTTGAAGATGGCTCGCAGATTGTGCGGATCGGAATCAGGTTAAATGAGGGAAGAATTGGGAAGGAATGGAAACGATGTTTGTAATTGAAATAGGTTATTCCCTAATGTTTCTATCTGATTTAGCACGCTTGGTAAACGATTGAGCTCGGAAGTTGAACGGATATGCTTTACTCCTTTACTTTCATGTAATTATTGTACTCGTACAAGTATACACGCTCATCAAGCGCGCGCCATGTTGTTCTTAATAATAATTATTATTGGGCAATCCATTCAAAAGCTGAAGATCAATCTGATGCACACGCCAAATAAATTTCTCTGGCAATAAAAAGTGAGATTGTTTTAATGAAACTTTGTATTAAATGTTACAAATGTTCGAATGAAAACTTGCATCTTACTCATCAAGGAAGACACTCTTAGTGACGGAAGTGTTTTGGAAACCCACAAGTGGTTTCATGTAGCTTACATTTTTTTTCGATCACATCTTTTGAATGTTGACCCACAGTGCCAAATACTGTAGCGACTTTTCAAGTGAATTTTTAATTGATCGAGGCAACAAAACAGAGCCCCAAACTCAGATCTGGATTGTAGAAAAGCTTTTTTGGGAAACCCTTTTCCCCCAAAAACTCTTTAATAAAAGTTTTCATTTTGTCACTATAGACTACATTGAGAAATAATTATTGATGACTGACCAAATGTGCATGGTTCTACTTATAGGGTTTAAGAACTATTTGTTAGAGTAGGAGAAAAGGGTCTCCTACTCTGCTTTGATGAGTAACATCTACTTTGATGGGTGTGCATTTACTTTAAAAGGGATAGCGTTTCCGGTAATTTGAACCTTTGTAATAAGTACAAAGGTTTATTAAAACAGTCTTAATTTATTACTTCTATGCCACAAGAAAGCAAGCGCACCTATTTTTTTTTTTTTTTTTTTTTGTTTATTTAAAAAAAAATTGTGTAAATTTTGAATTTGATTTAGAAAGTGATTTTTATGAAATCTTGTTTGAGGAAACTAAATCTTGTGCGGGAAATCCTTTTCAGTTGCTTCTAAAATTTTAAACCACGATTAAGTGGCTTAATTATAACATACCGTATAACGAAATCTAGTATCAGCGAAATAATTACCGCTATGTACTATAAAGAGTTGAATAGGGCCTACTGCAAAGGGTTGAGGTATAGCTTTAATAAATTAAAATAATACTCCGTATGTCATTATTATGATAAGCAAAAATAGGACAAACTCTAATCTTGATTGCAATTATTAAATCGTAAATTACTGTAGTTTGTGGATATACAGTACAGTATTGTTATTTTTATTTTAGTTTGTCTAGATATTAATAATTATGTCAGGTTTTTAAATTGAATCAATATTATCGAAAGTTTAAGTTTGCCGATAATTATTTTATGGTGTCTTATTATTAAGAGGCTGTCCATTAATATTATGTGACTTATGTCAACAACTTTTTAGATGCATCATGCATGCATTTATGGTTTCCTCCCACAAGCTTGTCAGAAATTGTCAAGCATTGAAATCCCCTTCTACTAAAAATATGTCAACATTAATTTACTCTTCCTCGAATCTTCCCCTTCCCTTAACTCTTAAATTCCCTTCCGCCCTAGCAAAAGCTTTAAATCGAATAGCTTAAAATTCATGAAATCATAGACAAGGCTAAATGTTATTTGTGGTTTTAAAAAAATTATTTTAAAGTATCACTCGTTTTTATCATTAATTTTCTACTAGTGAGTTTGATTTTTAATTTATTGTATGTTAAAAGTTAGCAAAAATAAAATGCTTTGACGTTAACATGTCTTTTAATTTCCCTATCTCATTTGACAACTTTTTTTAAATTCTTATCTTTTTTGGCCCTATATTGTTGACGTAATTAATGAATAACCCTTAATCAATGTTTTGACCTGCGTTATCTATATCACTGGCACTCAAATAATTTCATAATAATATTATTATTAACTATAATACTATAGTACCTATGATGCTATCATAATTATTCTTACAAAAAAGCATTAAAACTGTTGTTAAGGCATTATTTGCGGTAGCATAATGATAACAATAATTATCATATAATTAGCTGGATGAAACAGCGAAATGTAATTCAATCATTTCTAACCTTCAGAACATTAATTTAAACCCAAATGGATTTATTTTGCAAATTATTATTTAGAGGTGACAATAATTATTACTAAAAATGCGACCTTGTTTGTGAGTTGTTTTTCTTTCTAGAAGTAAATTATAATAATTATTAGATTAGATTAGTTGTGGCCATGATTAAGCCACTTGACCATTACTTTCGTTTCAATTTTGCGAGCAACTTTTTTTTTTTTTTTTAAGACATTAAAAAAATATAATGTTGAATTAATTATACGATAAAAAGAGTTAATGTAGTGACTCGTATAATGTTATACGGTAGTCAATTTAAATTAATTTTTTTTATTTATCAAATTGTATAATAATTTTTGTTTTCAATTGCAAATCTTTATACGTAATGTTTTACGAGTGAATTGAAAAATCAAACACATTCAGTCAAGATAACGTAAGAACAATCTTTTTTTTTAAAAAAAAATAAATGATGAAAAGCGTGATTTAATTTGGTCGTACTCACTTCCTGATTTAAAATTAAAATTTCGTGTTTTTTTTTTCTCCCGGCTTGTCATCGCGAACACCTTTTCATTTTTCAGACAGTCAATGAATTCCTCCGTCCTCATTTCGTTTATTTTTTCAGGTTTTTGTTTCAACTCACTGTGTGTTTTTTTTTTTATTTTTTATAATACAGTATATGATTTTATATCTAAATTATCTTTTTTTGTTTCATGAAAGGAAGAAAAAAAAGTTACCGGCAGTTCAATGTTTTATTAAAATCTACTAATAAAGCATCCTATTTAAACTTAATGTAAGCAGAAGAAAATTATTAAAGGGGTAGGAGGAAGAAAAGAAAGTTTAATAAACAACAGATATAATCTAGCCTTAGAATAAATTAAAATCTAAAAAAAAAAAAAAGCGCGGTTTGAGAATTTTAAAATAGATTTTTCGATCTTGTAACGTTTATTTTAGATTACATAATTTAGGTTATTCGAAAAAAAAGTTTCTTTTTTTTTTTATTTGAGTTTTTCAATTTTATTTGGGTATGTTTTTAAGTTTATTGAGACTTGTTTTTAGAAGTTTATAGTGAACGGTTTAATTTACCAATTTAATAAGTAATTTAAATAGTAATTAATTTTTTTTTAATTTTTGTTATTAAAATGTATTACTGTTGCATAAAAAATATTCTATTGTTATTATGATACCATGGTCGGATATCTCAAAAATTAACTTTTATTATCAACAATAATAATTCTTAAAACCTTCGAAAATTTATTGAAAACTGATTAACTATTTTTTTTTTATTATTATTGCTTTAACACTTTGAAATTACCCGCGATTACATTAATTTTTTTTTTTTTCCATTCTCAAACGACGTGTTTGCTAACACTTTTAGCGATTGAAAATAAAAGAAATTTTCTTTTAGTCTTAGTTGAATGAGGTCGCAGTCATAAACATCAATTCATAAAATTACCAAGGAATAACATTGTATTCAGTATCAGCGAATACCTTGGCACATGTAAATGCGATTCAAAAATCAAATACACAAGTACATGCATCATAATCATTAATACACATCTACACACAGTTATACAATTGTATTATTTTTATGAAAAATCAAGTTCAATTTCTTTGTTCAACGCTGCTGCTTACATTTTTTTTTTTTTTCGGTACCAGAAAATCAAAATAAAAGCGCGCTTTTATATTGTTTGAATTTATAAACTGACATACATTTCCAATGACCTCAATTTTTTTTTTTTGTAAATGATTTATCAGACGAAATTGGAAAAACTAAACGGTCATCTACTGTGTATACAGTATACACTGTAAAGTGGGCGAAAAATGAAAAGAAGATGTATTAATTATTATAAACATGGGTAGTTTTTGTTGATGATGCGATTTCCTATAAACGGCCTGATTATGCATACTTTTTAATAAGGTGCATAACATGTGACGACTTAATTAAAATTCAAACTGGTTTTTTTTTTTTTTTTGATTTAAGAGACATTTATTTTTAGAACTAGTTTGTGTTTGGTTTACATCAGTAGACCTCATATTTTTTTGAAACTTAGTAGACGTTTTTAGAACTGAGTATAATGCTTAATTTTACGATGGAACATTTGCCTTTAATTTTATTCATTGAAAATTTTACGAGTGTAATGTTCATTGGAACTTGGGTTTTATTTATTTAATTTTAAAATTTAATGCGGATTTTATTTTTAAATCTTTTTGAATGTCTTTAGGGTATTTGGAGTCGCTTTAAAAATTCTATTTAAAAAAAAAAGAAAAAAAAGCTGCTGAGCGAGTATAATGTATGTACAAAAACAATAATTATTGAGAAGATGAGGAGTTAATTAAATGATGATTTTGTACTGCTGATGCGCGCTCCAATTTATTGGCCTCGTTATACATTTTTCAATGCTCTTAAGCAAGTTATAATTCCGAGTCAAACGTGTTTCCTTAAGTTCTATTTAGTTCAAAAACGACGAATGTAACCTTAATGGAAGAAGGGGGGAGGGGGAAAAATGAATTATAATAATTATAGAAGACGTGTATTGAATGTATTGTAGGTTTGTGGGCGTTAGTCAATACAACCAACGAATGTATTGGTGGTCTGTTGGAACGATTGTCGTGGAACCAAGTAGAACGACAGATTCACGTCAACCTGGTGGGAGTTATCCGAATTACAAAAGCTTTCCTTCCGCTACTCAAAAAGACGAAGGGTAAATTTTTAAGATAACATTATTACGTAATAACTGATTACATCTCTCTAATTGCAATTTATTATGGAAAAACAAATTTTATAATAAAAATTAGTGACAAATCTAAATTTTTAAAACTGATAATCAAGTTTTTTAAGGTTATTTAATAAAAAAAAAACTTAATATTTTTGTCTATCAAAAATGGCCATTTAAGAAGTTTGCTATTTTTTTTTTTTTTTAAAAAATTTATTTTTTAATTGAAATAATTTTTTTTAATTAAAAAATTGTTAATAAAAATTGGTAATTTATTGTTATTATTATTTTTAAAAAAAATTAAAAATTGTTGAATATTATTATTGAAAAATTGATCTATACAGTACTATCAAAAAAAAAAAAACCTTTAAAAAAATATACAATTGCAAATTAGAAAATGTGTAATTTTTATTACTAGTATTTTTATTATTATTTGGAAGAAATATATGTTATAATTATTTTTTGTTTAGGTCGTTTTATTTCGGTTGTAAGTTTGGGTGGTCAACCATGTTACCCGGGGTTCGCTGTTTACGCTTCGTGCAAAGCGGGTTTGGAAGGCTTTTTCGAGTCGTTGCGTTACGAGATGCAGAAATACGACGTGAAATTCATCACCATTTCCCCCACCATCCAATATCAATTCGAAAGCTCCGCCCCGGAAGGAGCGCTGCCGCTGGAGTCCAAGTTCGGCTCTAAACCGAAAATGTGCGTCCTGGACATGGCTACGCGCGAAGCCGCCATCGGAGACTTGGAGGACGCCGTTCTGTCCAGCCGTCCCATGCCGCAGTACACCAGCGCTCCGGGACACAACAAATTCCGTAATGTAGCTTACTCGTTTTTACCGTCGGCGATGAAGAAACAACGCTTAGCCAAGGATTTTCAGTCCAATTTTATGACGGCGGCGGAAGGAGGAAGCTCACACTTTGTGGAAATTAACAGACTTCACAGAAACGAACGGGATCAATAATCACACTCATCGGAAATATTTCCGATGGAAAATAATAGCGCACTAATTTAATTAATTGTTTTTCACGCTTTTTCTTACAATTTTTTTTTGATTTTTCTTTTTTATTAGAATAAAAAAAAGGAAATACTTTTTGTAAATATTAACAGTTTTAACAGATGTTTAAGTTTATTTTATTAATTGTCTCATAAAACAATCCAAATATTTAAAATGTTATTTCAACATGTTGTTAATTAATATCAAAATATAGTTGTAATTAAAACTAAAAAGAAGTGCTAAGTAATAAATAATTAATTAACCAAAACGTTTATAAACTCATTATCAGAATTAAAAGGATTTTATCAAGTTTGTACATAATTATTTATGCTTTTTATTTACAGTAGTACTTCATTTAAATTTTAAAATTAAGTAAAAATTGCTTTATTTTTACTTAAAAATCGAAACTAATGTTTAAATGGTAAATAAATAAATAAAAAAAAAAATTAGGTTTGAATTTCAAATTAGAATAGAACTCCGTTATAACGATACCTTGGGTATAACGTAATTTTTTTGGAAGTTTATGAAGTATTTTTGATTTTGATTGTTGATATTTTATTTATAAAAACAGTGTTTTGGTTATTTCAAAAGGTACTTTCGTAAGATTTAATATTATTGTTAAATTTATAACATGGGTAATACAATATACATGTATTCTAAATTTATAAGCTAGGGATGTATTTTGTTGTAAATAACAGCAAAAAAAATAGAAATAATAATAGAATGATGTGAATTTTATGAATATACACAGCAAATTTTTTTTTTTCTTAAAAATTCATTGTTAGAATAATTTTCTCATACTTTCAATAGAAAACATTTTTTTTTTTCGTGTATTGTATAAGATAAACAGTGACGAAGAGTTTCACTTTCTATATTATAAAAGAGCTAATGAGTTTTAACAACATAATTATTATGATATAGCAAGCGCAGGTAATTAATTTTTTATTTTGCTTTAGACATCTTTCTTTTCAACTAAAATACAGGTATGCAAATTTAAAACCTGTTAAACGTTCATAACACATTATCTTTAGCATGGTAAATGATACTGTACATAGAAAGTCCATCGTTGTCACTAACAATTAGTTTTTTTTAAAAAAAACATATGTCATCCCTTCAGAAACTTTTTTTTTAATCATTGACTTGGCTATAAACAAAAATCAATTTAATTGTAAAGTATCATTAGATTTATAAGACTCATTTTTTATACCGTTTTCACACCTCAAGAGAAAGGTGTGCGCCTTAGAATCACAGGTTTTTCTTATTATTTTTACTCCATTTTTCCACGATTATTAAATTTTGTTTTTACGTAAGAACTGTCAGTTTGATCATTTTTGATGGTTTTTAATGGTTTAAAAAAATTCGTGCGCCTTAGAATTAATGACGTTCTAAAAGCCAGTAATCACGGGGAAGTTTTTTTCATCACCCTGTAATTGATGAGTGACCGTTTTTCCCAGTTAATTTGGTCAATAATGTTCGCGCCAGTTCCGGGCTTCAGGTGGAAGCGGCTGTTGTCATAGCAGCCGGGGAGTTGAGACCGCCAGGAGGCGTTGCGAGAGCTGGTGTGGCTTTGTCAAGGCAATGCCAGGCTGGATATAATAATGAAATGAGAACGAGAGCGAGTCATTCTCGGCGGCATTTGAGATGACAAGTGCGGCGGGCGAGCGACTGGCCGGTTAAAGGTCGCCAAACCACCATTCATATTATAATCAGTAATCACTCAAATCGCCATAATTGTTATTCATGATTAATTCAGGGTTATCGAGATTTGTCAATTATTGGCGGAGAGATTCGATGAGAGGCGTGACGCTGAAACATCTGATATGCTAAAATGACGTCAATTAGGTGCTAGAAATTACTTTAAAAAAAAAAATTTAATTCGGCAAAGTTTATTTTTTTTTTTTTATCATATATAAAAATTTTAATTTTAATCGGTTGCTTACGCAAACGGAGGAAAAAAATGAATGTTTTGGCGTTGAAACAGTTTTATTTGGCTTCGGTCGGCTTTCTATTTCATGTGCAACTCAATGCGGCTATTGAAGGTTTGAATTTTCTAATTTTTTTAATATAAAATTTATAATTAATTTGACATATGTTTTTTAATATTAAATTAAGCTGTGAGACGAATGTTTTTATAAATTTGCATAACCCATTTTGCTCTGTTTGGGTTTCTGAAAATACCTCCTTTTTACAGCTGAATTTATTACTGGATTATTTTAATGCTCTTAAAAAAAGGATATGCATTTATTAATATTAATATTAATATTTTTTTTTTTTTTTTTTTGAGTTTTAAATAAGTTTTTAGTTATTTAAATTTTTTTTTAACAAATTAGCCAAAATAATTATTAATTACAGTATTTTAAATCTTTAAAAAAAAAACAGTGAGTTAAAAAAATGCTCAAATAAATTTTAAATATTTGTCTAGCTATATTTAATGAATAAATAACTTTTTATTAATTTTGTATACAGTATAGTACTATTTTATTATTAATTTAAAGAGTGCTTTCAAACCCAAAAACAAAAGTTCTTTTTCAATGTCATTTTAATCGAAATTAAACATTAGAAAGTTTAATAAATAATTTATATTTAAGTTTTTTTTTTTTTTTTAGCATAATTTACTTAAAAAGAAGAAGAAAAAAAAGCAATAATTTTTGCTAAAAACAAAAAAAAGGGTCAATGAAATGACAATGCAAATGGAACATAAAACAAAATTTGTATATTTTTCTAAAGCAGTGTTTCAGCCATATAATAAAAAGAAACTAAAAAAAAAAAAAAAGAAACTAAGCTAAATAATAAAGAAAATGATTAGCATCCCAAATTTCGAAACTGGTTTTTAACTATTTATTTTTAAAAAAATATAGTTTTTTTTAAAAGCGAAAATCGGTTAAACTTGATTTTGAAAAAAAAAAGGGAAGAAATATTTTAATAAATAACATTTTGAACATAGTCTTTTTTTCTTTTTCTTGTTAAGCTGTTTTTTATTATGTTTAAATTATTCCACGCCTTTTGTCGCTATTTTATACACGTTCTAAATGAAGACAGAACTAAATTACCGCAATGAATTACGGCGAAACCTATACAAAAAAAAAAAAAAAAATGAAAAGGAAATAACTTAAATTTGATCGTGAGTTAAAACTCAATTAGTACATTTACTTTTTTTAAATAAAATAATGTTTAAAAAAACGTTTTGTTTTGTTAATTTTAGACTAATTTATAAAAAATAATTAATTTTATTTGTTATTTATTTCAATTTTTATAAATTTTTCGTGTTGTTTTAAACTTTTTTTTAATGAAAATTATTCAATTTTCAATTATTTTATTGATTTTTTTTTTGGATAAATTGATTTTTAAAAAAGTTGAATTATAAAACCAAATTTTTTTTTTTTAAAAAAAAAAAAAAAGCTTCTATGCATATTAAGCATATTTATGCATTTCAGCATATTAAGATTTAAATGTAAATTATAAAATTAAACCTCGCAAATATTTTTTTTATAAAATGCAAAAATATCGATTGCAAAATTTTATAAAAATAAAAACAAGTAATTATTTTTTGTAATTAAAAAAACCACTGTAATTTAATAGTCCGATGAAATATTTTGATTTCGCACGCCAACAACGGAACCTGAGTCGAAGTAAAAATAAAAATAAAAAAGCAAAAGCTTGAAAAAGAAAAAAAATGTTTTTTATGATAATTATGTAAATACAATAATTTACAAAATTGAAAAAATCGCACGTATTTTTGATATTTAATATGTCTGAATTTCAAAAAGAAAAGGCTACGTGTTAATTGATGTTTGTAGATGTTTGGCGCCGATATGTATTGCTTTCTTTGGTGGTTTTTTGTGACGGGGAAACGTTGTTGTGGGCTGTGTCAGGTTACTTCGCGATACATGTCACGTTTGCATGACCCTGGACGCAACTCGAAATGACGGACGAATGCCAAACAAACAAAAATCTAAATTTGATTCAAGAGAGAGAGAAAGAGAAATAGAGAGAGAATGCGATGGAGAAAGGCAAAAAAAAAATAATAATGTATTATTAAGCTTTGTTGCAGTATTTCGTCATTCATCAACAATGTTGCTCAAACTGTAAATACGCCACCTGAAATCTAATTAGTCGATATTTATTACCCCCATTAATCGAGTTAAGAAAACTAGCCGTGGAGACAACGCCTTCAATTAACCGTTTTAATGCGATTTGTAGCATGACACACGCGAACAGCACGCATTTACAACAAAATGGTATTTTTGTCAATCAAAAAGAATATTAGCGAAGTTAGTTACCAAAAATATTCAGAACTTATAAAATATTTTTAAATTTATACAGTACTCGTATTCGAACAAGACATAATTTTTGAGATTTTCAAGACTTAATTTGTTCCAGTAATTAATTTACGAAATATTTTGGTTTTTAAAATATAAAATTTTGATATTTTGATTCCTTTTTAAATTTTGAGATTTTTCTAGTTCGGTTTTTGTTTTTCGTCGTTTTTTAAAATTTTTAAAAGATTTTAGAAATTTTGAACTTTTTGATTTTTGATGATGATTGTTTATTATTTACAGTACCGTATACAATTCTGGATTTTTGATATTAAATTTTATTTATTAAATTTTGAGAATTACTTTGGGACTTTGATTTATAAATATTTTTGAAGGTTTTTATCAGAATATTTGAGTTTTGTTTTTTATTATTTTTATTACTTTTTTTTTATACTGTAGATTATTTTGCCAGTAATTTTGGTTGATTTTATTTAATATTTTTAAAGTTTGTGATTTTATTTTGTAGCAATTTAGGGATTTTTTTATTTGATTATTTTATTTACAGTATCCAATTTTTACGTTTTGAGGTTTTTAACTTTTTTGATTTTAATAACTTTGATCTATCCATTAGACTATTTTGTTAATTTGATTATAATAATCTAATTCTAAGATCGTAATTCAGGGTTTTTTTAAATTTATTTTTTTGACTTTTTTGAATTTTAATTTCTTATTTGTCAAAAGTGTTGCGTTTATAGATTTTTAATGTGTTTTATTTTGAAATTTTTGCGCAAAATACATAACATTTAATAAATTTAAAATTTCATTGCTGCGAGGTTATTGCGTTTTTGTTTGACAAAATTTTAAAAAAAACTTTGATTTTTATTTTCCGAACATTTAAAATATTTTATCATTTATTTGAGCATTGAAATATTTTATGCTTAAATAATATTAGTACAGCATAGCGTCCATTCGCCTAGTACTTCAAAAAAAAAAGAAAAATCAGCCGCATTTTTATAAATTTTTGACGTATTATTTCAGTCGAAAATAATCTACACTTAAAAGAAGGCAAAAAAAAAGTCTTTAGTTTTTGGCAAGAGTTTCATTCGCAGCCTTTATCATTGTCAAGTGTCAGTGTTGACACCTGCTCTTAATCCATTTTGTTTTCAAAGTGACATTGGCAGCTGACACTCAGTGTTTGTTATTTTTTCCAGGAAAACTAATAACCTGCGCGTGCACTACTCACGATTGCCAACAGAGTTTCAACCTATCCACGTGTACTACCACGAGCCTGTGTTTCACTCAGCTTTTGGATCGGAGAGATGGCAATGGGCTGGTAATCCGAGGGTGCATTGACACTAGGACCCCTCTGCTGTGTGAAAATAAACCTCCAGCGGTGCCCGGTCACAAATGGCCGGTCCTTTTATGCTGCAACACGAGCATGTGCAACCAAATCGCGGTGCCAACAGTGCCTACCTGGTATCACGCAAATAGGTCCAACACTACAGTTCCTGGTAAATTGTAACTTTTTTTTTTCTAGTTATGCATCTATTACAGGGCGCAATTCTTTTTTTTTTCTTTAAAAAAAAACTCGTCAAGTAACAAAAAAATCCTTCTCACCTTATTAAAAAAAAGTCAGTTAAATGAGCAAACTCTAACAAATAGACGCTATAAACTCTTTAAATACATGTACACTGATCGGTACTTAACTTTATTAAGCTATATATATGTATACTAACTCTTACTAAACCAGTAATACTACTTAAGAAATTCCAAAGGATGGCGATAATTACCAGTTCAGAATGTAGATTTTTTATTTAAAACTTGAACCAATAACTACTACCGTAAATACTTTCTATAAAATCTTTTAAAATTGTAGGGTTACCTGGTATATGGTTTTAAAAAATTATTATTTTTTATTGTGCTATTGAGCATAAATATTATTTAACAAACTTAATACATGTACAGTATTAATGTAAATTAAATGTAGCCTACTGTATGTAATTTAGAGCATCTTTCAAGTGGGACTGTAATTATTTTATAAAAGTAACTAAAGCACTGTAATGATCTTTAATTCTTAGCACGAAAATTTTTGAATGGATAATATTGATTATTAACTAAAATTAAAAAAAAACTAGCTACGAGAGGGCGTTAGGGTATCTATAAAGTTATTAAATATTATGACTTTTATTGGCTTCCGATTTATCTCTTTTTTTAGGACAGAACTTTAATATTTATTTAAAAAAAATAATTGTTTGCATAGTACGGTATTCAGAAAAAAAAACCCCCGTCAGGCAATTAACATTTATTTGTATAATAATAATACAGTATAGGGGATTATACTGTAGGCCTATAGGGTCTATAGGGATTAAATATTATTGGATTGTAATTTAAAAATGTGGACTACTTCAGTAGACGAAAAATCGCTGTTTAATTAATATTTTTGTTTCTAATAATAATTATAACACTACCCACAATTGACCAAAATCGCATTATTTAAGCTGGGTTTATACAAGTGGAGTAAGTAAACGGGGCGAGTTGAATTGTGAGATTATCTTTTACTAGTCATCGCAGCTTTTTCTAACTCGCCACTCGTCTCGCCCGTTTATTCAACCAGTGTAAACCACGCTTTAAGATGCTGTACTGTCACAAACCTTTTAATTTTATGGTATGCTTTTTTGCATTTCGTAATTTCTTTTGACTCGGTATTATAAAGTTGCCATATTCAATAAAATACCGTATCAAATTAATTAAAATAAAACATCTTTATGATTGACAGATGAGTACGTGACCTCCAAACGAGTTTTTAGTAATATCGTCACTATCCCGTACGCCGTGCAAGATAACACGATGGTTTCGGCCAAGTCCATCGAAAGCGTGGGTCACCAGCGCGTGCAGAATGATGACGTCATTTCTAGCAGCGCCCACCCGCGCCTCATCAGTCCTCTTCACATGATGGTGATCGCGGTGGGCTTGGCTATTCTAGTCATCATCGGCGTCGTGGCCACGTGCATCCTGCGTCGCCAACGCCGCTACTACACTCGCCATCATTGGATCACCATCGGCAGCCAGCACGATTACATCAAAGGACAATCGTATCTACCTCCGTCGACCGATATCAATTTTATTAAACCTCACAGCAGCGTGAACGGACTGATGATGGTGAACGCTATGGAAGATGAGGAAGATAATAGCCTTAAAATTAATCACGACTTGTACGACACGTCCGTGAATAACGCTTTCATCCATACTAATTCCGCCAATTGCGTACTCAACACTTACGTGCCATAAAATTAATGATACTTAATCTAAAAAAAAAAAATAATGGGTTTTTTTTAGACAACTGGTCAAGTTGTCATTAAATTTTATTGCTGTGGAATTACAGTACCGGTATGTCAGTGAAATCAGACCACCAAACTCCTTTCGTCAGCAAAACCTATATTTCGAAAAAAAAAGCAAAGGTTGCTAAAATTATTCGCAAGATTTTTAGTAAAAATAAGATTCAACGCACTCTCAGAAACGTAAATCTCATAATAAACAAAATTATAAATTTAAATTTAAAAAAAAAATTAATAACAAAGTTCATTGCGCTTTTTCTTTTCAAAGGTTGAAGAGTAAATTTTATTATTTTTGGAAGATATTATTGAAGTTTTTGTACGAGTTTAGTGCGGAATTTCATTAATTTATGAGCAACAAAAAATTGAGTTTTGTGACTACGCGTGCGTTGAGCTATTATTTCGAGTTGGCCAGCCCATATTGTAAGCTTTTTACCTGTTTTTATTAATTTTTTTTTAGATGTAAATAATTATAAGCAAATGCTTTAATTTAAGCCAAATTTTTGAATAAATGTTGATGTGATAATTATTATGACAACAAAGAAATTATTTTTGATTTATTCACACAAATAATTTCGAAATGTTTTTACAACAACGTGTTTATCATATAGAATAATTTTAAGCATTTTCCAGTGATTTTCAGCTACAATAATATTCTGAAACTACTCGTGAAAATGTTATTATAATTATTATTGTATTACCAATATAAATTAATACAGTATGTTAAATTGATTTCAAAAGAATAGAAAGTCGCAAGTGGTAACCACCGGAATTTTAAAGAGCTTTACATTATTTTCTAGAATTTGTAAGTGGGAAATATTTCCACAAAAAATTTTTATTCATCAACTAAAAATATATAAAAATTGTTTTAATTTTTTTTCAGCATTATTTTTTAAGCCAAAAATATTATTTTTTGATGATCGAGGAATGTAAATCAAAACTTATCCGAAAATGGGTTATTCACCGCCTATGCTATTTTGAACATTTTAAGACACGTTTTAAACAACTTTATTTTTAAATTTAAAGAATTTAAAGATAATGTTATTTAAAACGCGTCTTAAAATATTAAACTTTATTTTGAAATTTTTTTAAAAAATATTAATTATAAGCTAACAATAATGAATTTTAGAGATTTTATTTTAGGTTTAGGCTATATATACTGTAAGACAAAAATTATGCGAAAATGGAGTATGCTGCATCTATTGTGGTTTTTGTGGAAATTTTTACTATTTACAAATTCTAGAAAATAATGTAAAGCTCTTTAAAAGTCCACCACTACTTCAATAATTTTCAAATAATTGGTGAAATTATGTACACATTAAATAATTAATTAATTACACACCGCTACATGTTGTACAATATATTACGAGACATTTACGAAAGATTACACTAAGTTAATTTTAAGACAATATTTTAACGATATAATCTTTGGACGGATCATCGTTGATAAGGGGTTTAAAAACTTATGTTTTTTCAAACAGTTTTTATACATAAAGGCTAAGTTTATAGCTGCATTAATGGTGGATTTAGGCTGCGTTCAATAAATGAATGAAACTAATACATAAAAATTTAAATAATACGTACATTATTAATAAAAAATACTATAAGACTCGTATTATGTGCAAAAAATATTATTTTTTTACAAAAGTACATACATATACAGTATACAATCAATCGATGTTTTGTTTTGCAAAAGCATTTTCAGATTTTGTTTATGGCACTTAAATGTTTCACGGCGTAACACAATGTTGCGATTTGATTTTCTCATTAATTTACAAGTTGCATAATAATAATTATTGATCGGTATTATAAATATATAAAATTAATTTTCTTTTTTTTTTTTTTTTGCTTCGGTATATAAGATAACTTTTTGGGTGCAAGTGGGGGGAAAAAAGGAAGCGTGTTCAAGCCCATTCGGAACCATTTTCATCTCAGGATTTCCGTGTTATCTTTAAGTCAGCTACAGATTTGTTTTTGATGGTTTTCTGAAGAAAAAAAAATTTATTAATTAGAAATTCAAAAACCACGCTAATATTTTTTTTTTTTTTAAAAATAATAATACTGTAAGTTTTCTAATAATTACGATAAAGTTTCAAATAACCTTTTACCGGCCATTAGTATTAATAATAATTATTACAGGTATATAGACATGTTTTTTGGCTTTTTTTTTTTTTCGTATGTAGGCCTATTATGTTTGAGAAGTAAAATGCAATCGATGCTTAAGTATCGGTCATTGCTATGGTAACAATTGATAAATAAAGTAAACACGTGTTTGTCGATTGTTCCATTCGCACGCAACTTTGTATCTCTCTCCTATTCAGGTCCCCCCTCGTTCGTTGCGTATCCGATTTCTCCCACTCCCACCCACATTTTAACTTCCCTACCAACCAGAAAACTTTTTCTGGTAGTAACGAGTTGCTATGGAAAAGTTTAATAACAAATACAAACGCTGATAATCTTCGTATTAAAAAAATAGCCTATAATATTAATTTACCTCTTGTTTTCGACTTATTTTTAAATTTTATTTACCTCTGAATTAATTTAATTAGCATTTTATATAAAAAAAAAAGTTTACACTGCTTAATAATTATCACTGGGGTTTTCTATATTTAAGAGTTGACGGAATACATTTTGCAAATTAAAATTTAGTTTTTCAAATTTTTTGACACAATCCTAGACAGCGGAAATCGTTATCCTCGTGCGATGGACAAATTTTTAATGCTATTAAAAATTATTAAAATAAAATAATACCGAAAATTTGATATAAATCAATTTTAATAATAAAGTAGCATTTATTATTGATTTTCTGGTTTTAATTTTTTTTTTTTTTTTTGGTGCGTATTAATTTTGCGCATAATAATTACATTGGCTTTTTAGTAATATTGACAATAATTCCATCAAGTGTTTACTAATTTAAATCAAATTTACATACCGGTATCTTAAATATTATTAAAAAACTAGCAAAAATTATTTTTGTTGCGTTTTATAGTAATTTTGTCTATATTTGGAAGAGTTTTCGACTAACCTTAAATTTTGATTGAGGTTGTTAGTTTCTGGTTTCATCTATAGCACTTCAATTGACTTTGATGCTATTTTAAGAGAAATATCCGTAACTTTGGAAGCTCGTGGATGTGACTGCAGGATTTCGACTCTCGTAAGCGTCGAAATCCATGACAGTCGGTACGAAATCATCAGAGGAGAAAACGGATCCAGATAAACGGACTACATTGCAAAATGAAAACTAAAAAGTGATAGTTTAGTAAGTAGCGTGGGGCTTTCTTATATCACTTTGATTGTTGATGTATGCGGCGTTTGGTTGGCATGGAAACATTTTTGAATGGTATTGGATGGCCACTATTACCAAAACAACAACATATTAGTCAATAAACCTACCGCTAATTTCGCAGTATTAAAGACATTTTTATTTTTCATTTAACAATAATATATACAGTAACTTAGTTAAAATTTAAAATTTTGAACAGTTAAGGGTTTTTTTTTCATTATTTCACGTTTAAAAAAAATTAGTGTTACAATTACTGTTTTATTATTGGATTTGAGCGATATGTAAATAGCATAAAATATTTATTTTTCTAATGCGATTTTCAAAATTATAGTTAACATCCTCAAAGAAAATGACTGTTATTTGTTGTGCGCGTACAACATTTTTTTTTTCTTTAAAAAATATACAGTATAAGATGGGGATCATAATAATAATCTAATGGATTATTAGAAAATGTTTAAATTCAAAAAAAAAAAAATATATATATATATGTATATATATTTTTAAGAGTTTAATTTTCATTCTTTTTATTTTTGGTTAGATTATGACTGTTTAAAAATAGAGTTTCCAGTTTAAAAAAAAAATAATAATAATAATAAACAGAAATTAATATTAATGTACCTTGGTACTGAACTTTGACGTCAAAATCAAATGCTTGCGCATTACATTTTCTACTTTTTTTTTCTTTTATGTATAAAATCTAAACATGTAATATAAATATAATACGTTTTCGTGAGGATCGTAAATTTAAATTACAGTATTAGATTTTATGGCCAAAGATGCTTATTACGAGTACAATAATTAAATTAGATTGTTATTGTAATAAAAATATTAATAAAACGTACGGTAATGTTTACAATTTTTATTACAGTATTTGATAATTTTATGCACATAATTTATTATTTTATTGTAGGCTACTGTACGGTAGCAAAAAAAAAAATAATAATAATAATTAAGACTACAGGCACCCTATACGCTATTAGCACATACGAACAAGACGGCGCAGCTATGCTACCGGCGTACAGGGCGCCACCGAATTTAATGGACAAAATATCGTAATAATTATTGTGTTAATATTAAAATTGGGTACTTGTTTATATTGATCAAATTACAGCATATTTAAAGTATTATTATAAAAATCACATACTAGTATAGGTTTAATCATTATATAAAAATAATGAGTCAATAATATCAATTTTCATGAATCTTTATTTTTCAATCATTTCTTCAAAAAATAAATCAACGTCGTGTGCTTATCTTCTCACTATTTTATGCATTTAACATTTTTTTTTTTTTTTACTTTTTTTCAAATTTCAACACATGTTTATTTATAGCATAAATAAAACAAGTAGTCATCAAATGTCAACTTGTGATTTTAATTTTTCCGTACATTGTACACATTTAATTCTCAAATATAAAACCTTTTTTTTTTTAAAGTCAAACTCGAGTAACAACAACAAAAATATAACAAGTAGGTTTACAGTACATATACTGTAATAATTTTACAAATTTACTCATAAAAAACGATGGGAAGGTTATTTTGTAATATAAGGCGACATCCGGTATACATAATAATAATATGATAGCGTTTAATTATAAATATTTTGGGTCAAGCTCGATTGAAATTTACTTAAAATCTCTCTCAATTTGTTCTAAGGTTTTTCCTTTGGTTTCAGGAACAAATAGAATGACAAAAATGACAGCCATTATGCAAAATCCGCAAAGAATGAGATAAACTCCGTAATGATCGAGGTGTTCGATAGCCCCCGGAAATGACATGTTGGTTATAAACATGAATAACCACACCGTGGCTATTCCCAGTCCTCCTGCCACTCCTCGAGCTCGCAGGGGGAAAAGTTCGCTGGCTAAGTAGAAAGGAATTGGTCCGTAGCCCAAAGCCACTCCGAAGTTATAAGTGATGAGACAGATGGTTGGAAGCCAAAATAGAGCGTAAGGAAGCTGCGTTTTATCGTAAAAATGTTGAGCGGTGAAAAATCCTGCTAAACCTCCCATGCTGATTAACATAACGATTCCGGATGTAACCAGCATGACTTTCCTCCCGGTTTTATCAACTACGAAAGCCGAAAGCAGATTGGCGATGACGCCGGCTAAACCCACGATAGCCGTTTGAATGTAGGGGTTCCATTCGGTTCCGGCTGCTTGGAAAATGCTGACCATAAATTCCGGAATCACGCCGTAACCCGAAAACTGTTGAAAAAAGAGGAGACCGGCTATGATTAAAAACGGTTTGTACAGCGAGGGATCTTTCATGTCTTTGAAAGAAACTTTGGTTCCGGAAATTTGAATGTTTTCGTCAATTTCCGCGATCTCGTTCACCACGTTGGAATTTTCGTTTCGTAACCAGGTGAGAACTTCGATGGCTTCGGTTCTCCTCCCTTTCACCAAAAGCCAGCGCGGAGATTCGGGAATGACGAGAACGGCGATTAACATGACCACCGGAATGATCCCGCAAGCCACGGCTAGCCAGTTCCACGATAAAACGCAGCCGCACGCGAAAACGAATAACAAACCGATGTTGGTATTAAGCTCGTGACACGAACCCATGAAACCTCTGGTCGCCGGTTCGGAAATTTCCGCGATGTACACGGGAACAGCCACGTCCATGATGCCGGCGCAAAAGCCCGTGATGAAACGACCCACGTACATCCATTCCACGCTGGTAGACGCGGCGATCATTAACCAGCCGATGACGAAGGGGAACGAAGAAAAAATGAGAGTCATTTTGCGACCAATTTTATCTAAGGCGTATCCGCCGATCGGTTCGCCGATCATGCCACCGATGGAAATGATGCTGGCTACGAAAGCGATTTCCAACGTGTTGAGGCGATAGGGATTGGGGTTGGAATTGATGTCGGGAATGGCGGGCGATGTGTAGCCGATGACGGTTCCTAGAGCAATGGAACCGATGGCTGCGGACATACTGCTACCGAATGTCCGCAGGTGGTTTTTGAGACTGGATTGTTGCGGAATGGAGATGGACTTCCGACCCAGCAAACGGCTGGACACCATGGTGCCGTGAGCCACCGACGAGGAACGGCGAGTCTTGGACACTGGAAGATCATCCACGGATCCGTAAAATTTGTGAGTAGCCACCATTTTTAAAGAAAATTAATTTGAATTAGTTCAAATTTGATTTTATAAAAATATATCAATGCATTTTTTCCATGCACAAAAAAATAATAATAATAATAAATGTTTGCTAACAGCTTAATACAGCATTTTTTTAAACTGTCTTTAAAATTGTAACACTGCGAGTTGGAAATGAAGTTAAGAAATGAAATGGTTTTTAAAAGAGGAGTTGCATTTAAAGCATTATTTTGTAGTAAACACCACGGTCATGTGTAATATGCTGTATATATGTATTCCTCAGTATCAGATTTCCAAATTACATGTATTTTGACCTCGTTTATTTATTTTATTTTTTTCTGCCCGTTCCTTCTCCATTTTCTTAGTAAAATGAGCTGGACGTTGCAAAATTATTTAAAAACAATAACAGTACCGTAGTAAGATTGACGCGACGACTCCGAGTCCATTATTGATACTACAACATCGTTTGAACTCTGCGTTATAATTATTAAAAATCAACGAATCAGAATGAAAAGCCACTATATGCGCATTCGCAGCGGTTATTTTATTTTTTTTTTATTTGTTTATTTACTGGAATTGCAATTTGCTATTTTTAACGAAAGTTTTAGAGATGATATAATTGAGATGGATGGCAACACTTAATTGGTAAATACAAATTCCAAAGTGGCTAGAGAAATTAAATGATTGAGATTATCAGAACCATTACTTATCACTTCGGTAGGTCTTTGACTCGATTTTTTTTTTTTTTTACATTTTAACAATTATTTTAGATGCAGTTTCTAAATAAAAATTAATTTATTACACCGGGTTTAATAGCAGCCGGAAGTTGGAAAGTACCTTCTTGGATCCCCAGTATTAATAATTTTCTGAATGCAATACTATTATATAATTTTTAAATAATAATTTACTCAGTTACTGCCACATGGAACATTTTGCATTAAATTAATACCGGGACAGTATTTTTTTAAAAAAATTTAGCCATATATCGCTTCAAATTTGAAAAATCTATCGTTAATTAAAATAAAAATTCATGAAGATAAATTTATGTCTTCATCAAGCTGATGACTTTGAATTAGCTTAATTTAAAGCAATTTAAAGTTAAACTTAATCGGCATTAAAAATTGTCCTTGAAATGAATTGAATTAAAACAATAGCAGAATATAATTTTTCAATTATACGGTTGAATCAGAGAAGTAACTAAGCGCCTAGCTGTTAAATTATTCCTCTGAGTTGATAAAATAATTTTTTGATTGACTAAAATAATGATGATGAAGGGGGATTAACCGTTTATAAATGGGGTTACGCCATATAGCAGATCAAATCCATCAATGCATGATGTCACCAGGCTACTAGCACTTATCTATTTATTAAGCTTTTATTTATTTTTCTGACATTTGACAATTGAACGAGAATTAGTCGTCTGGGAAAAACGAAAACATTTTATATGCATCAGCTAAAATTGCGAATGTAAATAACTCTTAAATTGAAATTGGGAATGTTGACAGCTAATTTCCAATAAACTGTAATAGAGATTGAGTAAACATAAAAGCAAAGAATAATTACACAATATTTGATACGATGTTTTTTTTTATTATTATCATATATAATATTATTATTTTTAAAAGCTAATTTTTTTCACATACATCGCTTTAGTTCAAAACCGGAAAAAACCAACTACCGGTACATTTAAAAAAAAACTAGATTTTATTTTAGAATTTTGCATTCCGGTTATTCATGTTGCTCGGTTCTCATTTTTCATCAGTTTTAAATCTCATTTATGCAATCCTTATCTCACTAGACTCATTTATCATTAAATCCCATATCTCGAGCAGTTCTAATCGCGTATTATATTTGACAATTGAAGCATCTATATTGTATTTAATTAAGCATTTTATTGTAGAATGAAATTAATTTATACTCAAAAGAGTTTTTCATTAAAACTTTAAAAAAAAAAAAAAAAGAAAAAAAAAGTGAGTTACAAAAATAAATACGGATGTAAAAAGTATTTTAAAACAACTTACCGCCCATATAATGCTGTTCCATGTTCTAAAAATAATCCGGAGATGCACACTGTAATGTAACTGAAGTGAAACTAAAGGTAAAACTCGATGTTTATAGCGCAGGTGACTTTAACTTTGCGCTTGACCTTCACAACTCTGCAATTCGTAAAGAAAGAGCGAGGAAAAGAAATAATAAACAATTAAAATAAAATATTCTATTTCACGCGAGAGCGCGCACTTAATACAAATAAAAAAAATTTATTAATACCTTTTATATATTTTTTTCCTGTTGACATTTACATCGATTTTAAGATGATGATAAATGAAGAGTTGTCGCTGCACCTGTCATAGCTCTCATCTGGTTCCGGAAATTATCCGAACTGCCCCGATAGATGCCTTTTTTTTTAAGTTGTCTTATTATTACACTTCATGAGCTATGATTTAACATCTGTTTAGAAATAGAATTATTCGGATCGATAGCATGGCTTTTCATATATCGTAGGAGTGTCATTTGGAGCATGTGACCTTGCTATCCACATTTTTAAGCTTTGCTCCATCCGCAACTCAACGCAATCGAGTGACGGCAGTGCAGGGCTGGGTTGCATGGGAGCTATGAGCCAAGGCTTTTCTTGTTGCTATGGATATCAGGTACCGCTATTCTACTGCATGATGCTTCGGATAAGCGTGGGCGAACAAACTCATTACACATTTTTAGTTCGTTCTTTAAACTACATGTACTAGCTTCTGTGTTCACTTGGTTACCAATAAAATTTCCACTTTGTGTTTGTACAAAAAAAATTAAAGTCATTTCATGTCAGAAATCTATGCGCTTATTGGGCGCGGATGTAACTCTCTAAGCTCTCTGTAGATTTCAAGGTAAACAATATCGTACTGCAGGAGCAGAAACTAAGCTGTTATCGCAAAGATGAAGCGCCAGGGAAGTTCAAAAAGAAGAATAATAAAAATTTAAAGGGTTTACATGTACAGTATTTACAAAATTTTTTTTTTTTTATGGTAAACACAATTTTTTTAAATGATCGATAAGCATTGAAAATGAATTTTTTTTTTAAAAAAATAAATACATGTACAGGGCCAAAGAGAGAGGGGGAGGGGGTGCACGGGCACTCTTCCATCTGCCCTTCCCCTACAAAAATGCTTTAATCGGATTTGATAATTATAATAAGTTAAAATTAATTTAGCATGTACTTTTAATATTCATTAAGTTTTTTTTTAAAAAAAGATTATTACGGTTTTAAACAATTATGTTAATTGAAATTTAAATCTAATTACTTGATTAATTAAATAAAACAAATTAAATTTCAATTTGCGTTATAGTTGCTAATAGATTATAAAACTTTATTGAGTATTTAAAAATTATTTAAGTAAACCATTAATGTTAATTATTTTGAACTAGTTTTTAATTCAAAACTATTTGTGAATATTATGATTAGAATAATTATTATGACAGAAATTCTGATTATAACACAAAAATAATATATTATATTTTATTACACATGCAGTTATATCAGAATAGAAAAATTAACAAATTAAGCTTAATGTACTACTCGTTTGTTGATCAACTTTTTTTTTTTTTCTTAAAAAAAGGTAGAGATCGTCAAATTGATGACAAAGTAATGAGTTTTTGTGGGAGTATAATAATAATTAAAATTGGGAGTACATGATAAAATTTTATTCTAAGCCAAAATAATATCGTTATGATTTTTTCAATGTTAGCTACTTAGGTACCGTATATGATATGATACATAAAATTTTTAAATAACTTTAGTTTATTTTTTTATTATTAAATTTAATAGATGTTGACATCTATATTTCTCTTACGTCAGCGAATTCCTATTTCGAACTTTCCTCGCTTTACGCTACAATGGCTTAGCGTTTACGCAGTAAGCATTATAATAAAAGTCTTCAAGCTATTAATGAAGCTACAAAAGTACCCTTTTAAAAATACATAAATAAATCTCTTTTGTAAACGGCAACTAGTTAATTATATATGTGAAATTGAAAGCGAACAATATATGCGAGTATATTTTTATATAATATTTAATTAATTTTAGGAAATCCGACAAAATGAAATTATTTGTTTTGATGTGATGGTTGCTATGGAAACCTGAAGAATTTCATTTACCGGTATTTTGTTAACATTCATTTTATTTAGACATAGCAAAATGAAGAATTCGGATAAGCGTTCTGTGATATTATTCAACGCTTGTAAAAATGAAATTTGTACCTTAAATGAAGATTTTAAAATATTAAACAGAAGTTTGAAGAATACATGGAAAGTGCTAAAGTAAAATTATAAAAATTTCTGTAATCTGATTAAAAAATTAATTTATACTTTTTTTTTTTTTTGTGAACACATTTTAGCAATAAAAATGATTTAACAATAGAAAGTTTGAATCAAGCTAAAGTATTAGTTTTAGCTGGCCCTCGTGAAATGTTTGCTGATGTTGAGGTAATATAATAATTTATTATTTCGATTAATTTTTAATTAATTGATATTTTTATTATAACAGTTTGAATTTTTAAGAAAATATTTAAATGAAGGAGGCAGTATCTTATTGATGTTGGGTGAAGGAGGGGAAAAACGATTTAAAACAAACATTAATTTTTTATTAGAAGAATTTGGCATTTTAGTAAACAACGGTATACATCGTACTATTTTGACATGTTTATTTGCGTGTATTTTAATGTAACGATTTTATAATGTTTTAAGATTCTGTAGTTCGGACCCTGTATTATAAATATTTTCACCCCAAAGAATGTTTGATCTCCAATGGAGTTTTGAACCGAGCCATTGCGAAAGCTGCTGGAAAAACATCAAGTTCAATATCAGACGATAATCGCATGTCCCAGTAGGCTATTTACTCATAAATTTCGTAAATAAAATAAATGTGGATATTTTGAGGTTTTAAGTTTCTTTTAGTGGTTTGACATTTTTATTTCCTTTTGGAGCCACTTTAAACGTGCGAAAACCGGCAGTTCCTGTTTTATCATCAGGAAGTGTTTCCTACCCACTCAATCGACCAGTTTGTGCCTTTTATTCAAACGCGGTATAAACAAAATAATAGTATTATAAGTTATAACCTTTACACCCTATAATCTATATTCATTTTAGAAAAATGGATCCAAGTTGGTTGTGTTGGGATCAGTTCATATATTTACAGATAAATATATTAATAAAGAAGAAAACTCAAAGTTGAAAGTAATTTCCTATCCGTTTCTACATTTTTTCAGTTTTATTTATAAATTTTATAATTTAGGATATTATTTTTCAATACTTGACAACGTCCGAAATTCAATTGAATAACGTGGATGGTGATAATCCCGAGGTTGCTTTTTTATTTAGTCATTTGTTTGTTTTTTAAACTTTATAATCATGTACTGCTTTTAGATCACCGATTATCATTTGGTACCCGACACAACTTATTTATCTGAGAAATTGATGCCGGTATTGCAAGGCGAAGAAGTTCCAACGGATTACTTGTCTCTCATGGATACTAAATTATTTCAATTAGATATGAACTTGTTACCTACTATAATTAAGTAAGATACCACCATACGACACTTTCGATTAAAAGGCTATGATTATCGAGAAAAAATATTAAAAAAAAAATGTTTGCATTTTACGAAAAACCATTATTTTGATCGTTGTTTTTCAATCGAAGGTGCCACTCATGAATTGCGGTATCGGTTAGAATCGTAATTAATTTAATCTCTTTAATATCATTTTTAGATCTTACGAGCAACTGAATATTAAACACGAAACTTTGAAACTCATTCCTCCGCAGTTTGAAACTCCTTTACCACCCTTGCAACCAGCCGTAACAACAAAATTAACCTTCTTTAAATAAATAAAAAGTGTTTAAAATACATGTTTCTACCAGGTCTTTCCTCCCACATTTCGAGAACTTCCAAACCCTAGTTTGGAACTATTTGATCTAGACGAGGCATTTTCATCTGAAGAAGCTCGACTTGCTCAACTAACGAATAAATGCTCGGACAGTGATTTGGAATATTTTATACGCGAATGTGGAGATGTTCTTGGTGTTTCCGAACATCTAGCTATTGAAAAAAACAGCTCCAAGAAAATTCTCGAATTCATTTTTACTCAACTTATTGAATTTAAAAAACTGAATCAGGTTGGATAATGTATATATTTTTTTTTAAAAAAAATAATTTCATACATTGAACTTGATTTTAAATATTTAGGAACCCGATGTAGATTCGCCTGAAAGTGGGTTTCAAGAATTTGTAACTTCACGTTAAAACATTGAAAGTGGTAATTTTATAATTTAAAAGATTCTTTAATTTATTAATAAGCAATTACATTCCATTACCTCCATTTCACATGAAGTCATCCGAATCTTCATCTTCCTCCTAAAAAATATTTAAGAATTTTATTAATTCAAGTTATT
This sequence comes from Polydesmus complanatus, assembly GCA_034692225.1. Lineage (NCBI taxonomy): Eukaryota > Metazoa > Arthropoda > Diplopoda > Polydesmida > Polydesmidae > Polydesmus > Polydesmus complanatus. The sequence continues at coordinate 38,402 of JAQGAZ010000202.1, read as the reverse complement.
TGTTAATTAATAATTCTACAAATTACTTTATTAGATTTCATATTGTCCGACTTCATCAGTGACGAATAACTTCTAAAATGCAAACAAAATGTTAGTTACGATAATGTCGAACCCTTTCAAAATGTGTGTACAGTAGTTTACTTTAAATCTGATAATTCGGATTTTCGTTTTTCCTCTTCCTTATCCTTTTCTTTTTGTTGCCGAAGTTGTTGTTTTTTATTATCACGCTCTTTTCGATCTCTTTCCTCCCGATGAGCCCTCAAATCCATTTTCTTTTCTTCTTTCGTCTTGTTTAGTCTGTTCATAGTTTCGTTGATTCGTTTCTCGACTCTGATTTTTCGCACCTGTTAGTAAATAAAACTGTTAGTGAAACGTTATTAAAATAACAAATTGATTTCCTCTAACTTCTTTATCGCGATGGAATCCTACTTGTCCCACATCCATAGCTGCAGTTTTTTTCAAGTTATTCCACATAGTATAAACCACATCAATATTGTTCATCTTATTTCCTATTACAAATGATAAAGCATTAAAACTAAGATCAAGTTTTGAACAAATACGGCCGGAGCATTCCAATTACCTTTGATGCTATTTGCTTTAACCAATTGAGCGCAGTCTTCTAACAAAGCAGGAGGAATGTCATCTATTGTCTGACCCTTTTAAATACATGTTGAAAATTAACAAAAAGTTTATCAAATTCATATTAATATTAACTAAATATGATGCAAACCGCTTGAAGACGTAAATAAACGTGTGCTGAAGAGAGATCGTCCACGTGAAACCACACATCCTCGGGCCAACCCCATTTAATTAGATCTTCATCTAGACAAATAAAGTAAATTATTATAGATACGTAAAATATAAAAAATGTACAAATCAAGAACCTTACTCTCATATTTATCAACCCCCATGAATATCACTGATGGTGGTGAAACCACTGCAAGTGTAGGAAGTAAACATTTTATTTTTATAATAATATTAGTCGAAGTTGTATTTTTATTACCTGTACTATTAAAATATATCACCATTTTCAAAGTATTTTGAGCTGAGGCACTTCAATTTAAAATCCACATGCAATTTTTTAAACAAAATAGTCAGCATTAAATTTTCATTTTAGTAAACTACAGTATGGCAATCGCTCCAAAACAAAATAATTCAATCGTTTACGAGATGGCGCGTAAGGCGCTACGGTGGCTCCATAAAATTTTTCTTTACGGTATACAGTGGAAGCGGTGTACAATCTCAACAACTCTAGCTCAAATGCTCAATACTCTAGTAACTACAATACTCTGAGATTTCAATGGTTAAAGAAGTAAAACCAAGATACATAGATTAGTAAAACCATAGTAACTATGGTAAAACCATTGTGGGTAAAACTAAACGAGCTAGACCGAAATGGATTCGACGGGCTGAGGGATAAAGAGCCCGGATAACGTTTCCGATTGTTGGTTTGTCATATATTTTAGTAACTATGGTAACCGCTTGTTTTGAATTGATGTTTGAACTTCATTCTCGTCTCATCTTTTACCATGAAAGGATAAATCTACACTACGTTAGTCTTGTTTTATAATTTTGATGTTAAGCATGCTTGCGACTTAAAACTAATGAAAGGTCAATGCATTTTGGGAAATATTGAATGTGACAATGTGATCTACTATCAATCAACCAAGGATAAGATCAGCTCTGATCTGTAACTGTAGATCATATTTCCTCATTTATTTTAATATATTAAAAAGTGTTTTTTTTAGAACTGCTAATGATGGAAAATACATCAATCACGCGAAGAACAAGAGCTAAATTTGGACAGCTGTTAAAATTGGCTTTAGATGATGAGCAAATGTAATACAGCAATCCTTGTTTAAAAAAAATATATATATTGACTGATTATAAAATTATTTTAACAGCGGTTCTTCATTACTAAAGAAATCAGAATCTTCAGGGGTATTCATCGCTATTGATAAGTTTTTATTTAAGAGTTTGAAATTAATTTAATTGGATAATCTAGATATTGCCGGATGTCAACGATGAAGATTTTGTCAATGAAGGGGATAATGTACCCGTACCCAAGGAGCGAAAAAAACGAAGAAAATTGAAACGAGGCGAAAAACATGGTTTGCTTTTTGTTGGTTTTTATTATAATTTATTAATAAAAATTTTTTTAAAGGATTAATAAACCCAAACTTTGAAGAGGATAAATCAAAATCGGAAGACGTTGTGATTATGACAAAATCGCTTGAATCTAAACAAGAATCTGACGAAAAGATTACTACCTCTAATCAAGATTTATCAAATAATGAAGAACCTGTAAAAGAAAGTCAGGAATGTTTGGATAGGGAAGCTGATGATAAAATAAAAACACTTGGAGATGCAAGACGTTTCATTACAAAAAAGATAAAAAATATTCGAGGAAAAAATCAAAATTTAAGTGAACATATAGAACTAAAATCTCAAGTTCGTAATATCGTTAGCGAAAATAACGAAGTTGATGTCATTAATAAGAAAATTAATTTGCCGGGAAAACGGAAACGAAGAAGGAAAAAAGATGAAGCTTCGGGGACAGAAATTTTAGAAAGACAACTTGTGGAAACTCCACTCACAGAAGGATCACCCGAGAATCAGATAGAAAATAAAAGTGAAGAAAATTATCAAGAAGTAATTGAAGGTATGTAGTTCCTATATCTATATACATGTACTGTAATTATTATAGGCGAAGTAATTTGAAAGTGTTATCCTGTTTTAGATTCGTTAAAAATATTTTCGATAAAAGTTCATCGTGTGGACAGACTTAAATTGAACAAGCTCATTAAGCATCCTCTTGTTAGAGTTCACATTGTTGACTGCATTACTGGAACTTACGTTAAAAAGTCAATCAAGTAGGCTATGTTAATTTATAAATACTTTTCAATTTATTTTTACTTTATTTATTTTTTTAGAGGACAACGTATCACTTCAAAAAATGATAGTGTCGATTTTATTCTTCCTTCAATTACTCATCCTTTTGATATTCAACATAAAAAGTGTGATAATTTATTTATTCAATTTATTTCTGTAATATTAAAACAAACAAAATATTTAGATTTTTTATACCAATGTGGGAGGAGGAACTATTATTTTATGAGCAATTTGAACATATAACTGCCAGCGTAGACAACGTCATATTTTTTGAGGTATTATAATAACATTATGAATATTATTTGAAGTTATAAAACCTTACATCTAGCAATTTCAAATATATTATATTGTTTATTAAGATTTTAGATTTTTTACCTATGTCAACTGTCAGGAATAATTATAAAATGGAACAAGAAAGTGGATGGTATCACATCGCATGGGCATTTTTAAAGGTTACTATATTAGTGATTTTTATTTAAATTTATTTGTATTTACAGTATTTAGTTGTTTAACAATTTCAGATTACTGGAACAACTGGTTCATTAAATGTTAATCGCAGACTTCAACTCCAATTATTTTATCCTCCGAAACGACGTATTCGCCCGGAACCAAGAGTCATTCCCGTAAAAACTTTAATTGCATTATAACAATTACTGTATTTTATCGAAGCACTATGCTGTTTTACCAAGCATTTTTTTAATTAGGTTTTTCACTGGTGGAAAACACTAACTAGGAACCCATATCCAGGAACACTTTTTGTAACGCTTTCTGCCGCTTCATTGCCAAACGACTATTTTGAAAAGAAATCTTCAAATGATGCCCAAGATGAGCAACAATCGGAAAAGATGGATCAACTAGATGTCCTATCTGATCCAAACCCTCGTATTGAAGAGTATGTTACAATTGTATTTCATCACATTTTAATTAATTTCTTTGAGTTTTATAGCCAGAGTTCTTCTACGTCTAAATCCACTCCAATTTGGTCTCGATTACCTGGACAAAGCTGTAAAGTGCCTAATATGGTTTTAAGAAAATTGTCAACCATTGGAAAGGGCTGTTACACAGCAGCTTTTTCTCGTGATGGAAGGTACACAATTTTTAATTAACATTTTATTGATAGATAAACATGTTATATTTAATTTATTTTTACTAATAAAAGGTTAATTGCATGCGGATGCAGTCATAAAGATAACAATTCATCAATTATAATTTATGAAGTAATGAAAAAAATTTTATTAAGTCTTTAAAAATAATTTGACGGATTTTTCGATTATAGATTGCAACTGGAAATTTATTACAGAAATGCCAAGGGCATTCTGGCTTAATTTACGACATATCATTTTCTTTAAATGATCATTACATAATTTCGGCTTCTGCTGATGGTTCTGCCAGGTTGATATTTTTTATAGGATTTGTGATAATTTTTTATTTTATTTGAATGTTCCATATAGGGTTTGGAAACTTAATCATAATCCAGTTACTTTAAAGCACATTTTGCCACATTTATCTTACGTTTATTGTGCTCAATTTCATCCTTGCGTTGTTGATATTGTGGCAACTGGATGCTTTGATCAAATTATCCGTATTTGGACATTGAACGCAGCTGATGGCACAGATGGACAAGTTAAAAAATTTAATCGGTTAATGAAAATTAAGTTTTAACTTTTGATTTTTTCTTAGCTCATTCAAGAACTTGAAAACCACGCGGGTCATGTAAATACTATATGTTTTGATAGTAATGGAAAACGGTTATTCAGCGGAGACAGCTGTGGTGTTATATGTATTTGGTTGGTTGGAAATATTGAATCCATAAATGGCAGCTGGGAACTATTGCAAGAAATTAAAAAGGCAGAATTGCTGGTGTGTTTATTAAATAATTATTATATATTTGTTTTCACAAATTATAATATTAAAAAAAAAAAAAAATTAGGTAGTGCCTATCAATCAACTATTAGTGCATCCAACTTCCAATCAAATCATAATTCATAGTAGAGATAGTACAATTAGAATAATGGACTTGAGCAGGTAGGCCTATTCTTTCTCAGATTATTTTTGGTTGTACAGTATTATTAAATTAATTTTTATTAGTTTATCATGGGTGTTGCAGATCAAGGGATTTTTAAACTTATGTGAAAAAATTCGCTCTTGTGTAACCCCTTGCGGAAATTATTTATTTACCAGTAGTGAAGATTATCATGTTTATATTTTTAATATTAATACGGGTAAATTGAAAATATATTTTTCATCAAACGTAAAAAAAATTATTGTACATTTTATTTAGGAGATCAAATTGGAATTTATTCGGAATTATCTAGTCAACATATAATTCACAGCATAATTTACCACCCATTTGACCATATTTTGGCAATTTGCGGTTACGGACATAATATTCCTGTAATTTTATATAAATACGACTTAAAAGGTAATTATTATTTGTGCGATTTAAGATGCTTTAATTATTACCGTATACAATTTATTTATTTTTTAGGTGTTAATTACGTAAAGCCGAGTGTAAACCAATTGCCACATTCCGCGTTTGATTCAGCTATTCCTAAACAAATGAGATCTTCAACACCAATAAATTTATACTCCTCAGAAAAGCAAGCGCATACGATGAATTTGACAGCAGTTGATTCTTCACGTTGCTTAGAAGATATAATTCAAAAGCTCGATTCGGTGTTAAATGTTTCTTCAATGGTACGGTAGTGTTTATTTATTTATTTCATTACAAGTAGATTATAATTTTTTTCTGCTATCATATTTTATAATGCTTGTGTACGTATTCATTCAGATGGAAAAATCTAAGACATCTTTAATGGACTCAAAATTTTATAGCGATGTTTCCAACTTTTATAATGCTGTTCTTTATCAAGTAAATATTCATAAATTACTTTATAGTTACTGTAATTTTGTTTTTAATTATCGTGCTTGAAACTAAAGGTTGTTGCTGAACGGAACTATGTACCTCAGCGTTGCGATGAGCTACAATTTTTATCAGGAGATATAATTGATATTTTAGTTATTGAAAATGAAAATTGGTGGATTGGAAGATTACCAAATGGAAGGCAAGGCTATGTGCCTGTTAACTACGTTTCAAAATTAGGTAATTTTAGCTAATATGTAACTTTAAAATAAAGAGACAGATTTTAAAATATTTATTTTTAAATTTACGATTAACACATTTAGAGTCAAATCAAAGTCTAGAAAATGGCATCGTCAGCAGTTAAGCTGTTTTTATTGTATGGAAAAAATTCAAGTTTATAAAGCGATAAAAGTAAGGAAATGATGAATTGTTATCGCAATTGTTTATAGGTAGTTTTTTATACTATTACTATTGAACCGTAAACAATCAAATTGATTAAATATCAAAGTTTAAGTGGACGGGTTTGCAATGTTAGATTTTAATTCAAGGATACACATTTTCACCTCTAGACTTCATTCCAATTTATCATCAAGATTATGATAATAATACCGTAATTCATTATTTTAATCTCGTGCTAGTTTCTACGAATAATAACAGAGTTTAAAATCACGAGAAATTGAATTTTCTATTTAAACAATTGTTTTCAAAGGAAATGCCTTTAAAGTAAATTTGGTGGCATTAATTTTTCACCATGAATTTTGACGATATTTTCCAAGAAATAGGAGAATTTGGATGGTATCAAGGAGTTGTTCTTTTTATGATATTTTTACCTGGTTTATTTCTTCCTATGTTGGATTTTGGCTATATATTTTTAAGTGCAATTCCTAATTATAGGTAATTTTTTTTTTTTTTTTTTTTTTAAATTTTAAACATATTTTTATTATTGTTTATAAAAATGTAGATGTTATGTTGATGGATGTGATAATTCAACAACGGAATATCACGAACAGTTTTTAAATTTTACTACTCCGTTTGATGGTTCAATTGACGAATTTAGCCAGTGTCAACTTTATTCAGTTTACAATAATTTTACCGACTATAATTCAAATGAAACATGCAATAGTAATGCATTTTACAGTTACGCAACAATTAAGTGTAGTTATTGGAAATATGATGATTCTGTATTTAAGTCAACCGTTGTTACAGAGGTGAGCGCAGTGCAGTACGTATAATGAAGTTAATAACCTAACAATATTATTATTAAAAAAATTATTTTAACAGTGGGATTTAGTTTGCGACGATTCTAATTTAGTGGCTCTGTCACAATCAATTTACATGCTGGGGAATATGATTGGAGGAATGATTGTTGGTATATTTGGGGACAAGTAAAAAATAATATTTTTTTAAAAAACCATTCATGACTACCCGTAGGCCTATATTATATTTTGTTATTTTATTAGATATGGTCGGAAGATGATGCTAATGCTGTGCATAATTATCAGCTGCGTTCTTGGAATTGCTTCTGCTTTCATTCCAAATTATCCTTTATATGTAACATTGCGATTTTTTCTGGGCGCATCATCCCATGGGGTTTACATCTCCATCTTAGTATTGAGTATGAATTTCAATATATTTAATGTGAGTTTGTGTCAATGTCTTGTTTTAATTTGTTAAAAAGTTTTGGAACATTTCAATTTCAAATTGACTATAGGTGTAGAATTAGTTGGCAAAAAGCAAAGGGGACAAAGTGGAATGCTAATGTGTGTTGTTTACGCAATTGGAGAAGTCGTTTTTGGTGGATTGGCTTACGCAATTCGAGATTGGCAGTGGTTGCAGTTGGTGATCTCAGCTCCATTAGCTTTATTTATGATATATTTTTGGTAAAATTTGTAGTTTATATCCACACATTTTAAAGTTGCTAAGAAATCTATTTAGGATAATTCCGGATTCTCCTCGATGGATGCTTCTTAATGGCCACGTTAAAGCGGGATGTAAAGTTTTAAAAAAAATAGCGAAAAGCAATAAAAAAGAATTTCCGGACCATATCATGCATGATTTTCGACCAGAAGAATCAAGAGTAGTCTAAAATATTTTAATTATGAATTTGGTTTGTATTTAGTATTTAATGATTATTTTCATTTCAACAGGAGGATGACGTAAATAAAAATAAATCCAAAGAAAAAGCATCGTGGCTTGATTTATTCCGGACATCTTATATGAGAGTGATAACAATTAATTTGTGTTTTAACTGGTAAATCTTAAATTATAAAATGCTACTGTATAAATGTTTTTGCATTATATTATATTTTTTACATTTAGGTTTATGATTACCGTTTCGTACTATGGTATTACCATGTCGGCTCCATCTTTAGGAGGAGACCAGTTTGTTAACTTTATCATCGTAAGTTCCATTGAAATTCCAGCATATTTGTTTGGAATGATTGCAATGGACAAAATTGGAAGACGGTTCTCAATGTGTTTTTGCATGGTTCTTGGAGGAATTGCAGGGGTTTGCACCGCAATTGTACCTTCTACAACCGGTAAACATTTAAAAATATTTTTTTGGCGAAGTATTAATTTCTTAAAACTATGATAATAGATTTTGCATGGTTATCCATAACGTTGGCAACAATCGGTAAATTTGGTGCATCATCAGCTTTTGGTATTATTTATGTCTACACTGCCGAACTTTACCCAACAGTTTTAAGGAATAACGGAGTTGCTTTCGGCTCATTTATTGGTCATATTGGAGGGGTAATAGCGCCATATTTAGCCGCATTGGTAATTTAATTTGTATAAACATTTTTATTTTGTATCAATAATTGAATGAACAATTGTAGGAAAATATAAACGCCGCACTTCCGTTGGTTATTTTCGGAATATGTTCATTGGCGTCTGGATTAATGAGCTTTACGTTGCCAGAGACATTGGGAAGGCAATTGCCTGAAACGATCGTCGATTGTAAAAACACTAAAATATGCGGTTGTCGATCACAGACTTCTTCTTCCAAAGGTAATTAACAATAGTAGAATATTTAATTATTACAGATACATCTAATTTACATTTTATTAACCTGGTAAAACAATTTTTAGAAAACCGAAATAATACTGCCAGGCACAGCAATAACCAAAATTAACCTGATCACTATAATATGCGCTCTCCAACTCAGTAGGGGTTGGTTTTTCAACGTTAATTATTCAGCAGCGTAGAGTCATTAAAAAATCATTTTTATATATTACGACACTTTTTTTTACCTAAATTACAAATAAGCGAAGAATTAAATAAGAAGCAACAAATAAGAAAAATACAAGTAAAATCGAACAAGACTGACTTATAGAAAACTAAAAGACCTATAAATAGCAATAGTTTTGTAGATAGTATAACTATTTTTATTGTATAGAACAAATTCAAGTTTAAAAAGCGATTAAAGTAAGGAAATGATGAATCGTTATCGCAATTGTTTATAAATAGTTTTTTTTAAATATGTTATTGCTATTGAACCATAAAAATGAAATTAAATTGATTAAATAATTATCAAAGTTCAAGTGGACAGGTTTCCAAAAATTATATTTTAATCCAAGGATACACATTTTAACCTCCAGCCTTCATTCCAATTTATCATCAAGATATTTTAATCTCGAGCTATTTTCTACGATTAATAAGAATGAGATAGTTGAAAATCACGAGAAATTGAATTTTCTACTTCAATTGTTGTTTTCAAAGTAAATTTGGTGACATTAATTTTTCACCATGAATTTTGACGATATTTTCCAAGAAATAGGAGAATTTGGATGGTATCAAGGAATTGTTATTTTTATGATATTTTTACCTAGTTTATTTCTTCCAATGTTGGATTTTGGCTATATATTTTTAAGTGCAATTCCAAATTATAGGTATTTTTATTTATTTTTTTTGTTTTTTAAATTTTAAACATATTTTTATTATTGATTATAAAAATGTAGATGTTATGTTGATGGATGTGATAACTCAACAACGGAATATCACGAACAGTTTTTAAATTTTACCACTCCGTTTGATAGTTCAATTGACGAATTTAGCCAGTGTCAACTTTATTCAGTTTACAACAATTTTACTGATTATAATTCAAATGAAATATGCAGTAGTAAAAAATTTGATAGTTCCGCAGCAATTAAGTGTGATTATTGGAAATATGATGATTCTGTATTTAAGTCAACCGTTGTTACAGAGGTTAGCGTAATGCAATACGTAGGCTAAAATGAAATTATTTAACTAAAATAATTAACAGTTGAAATTTATTTTAATAGTGGGATTTAGTTTGCGACGATTCAAATTTAGTGGCTCTTTCACAATCAATTTACATGCTGGGAAATATGATTGGAGGAATGGTTGTTGGTATATTTGGGGACAAGTAAAAAATATTTTAATTTTTTTAAAAAAAAAAACCAACTTGTGATTTTACTAGATATGGTCGGAAGATGATGCTAATGCTATGCATAATTATCTGCTGCGTGCTTGGAATTGCTTCGGCTTTCGTTCCAAATTATCCTTTATATGTAACATTGCGATTTTTCCTGGGCGCATCGTCTCAAGGGGTTTACATCTGCATCTTAGTATTGAGTATGAATTTCAATATATTTAATGTGAGTTTGCGTCAATGTCTTGTTTTAATGTGTGAAAAAAAAAACTTTTGGAACATTTCAATTTCAAATTGACTGTAGGTGTAGAATTAGTTGGTAAAAAGCAAAGGGGACACAGCGGAATGCTAATGAATGTTTTTTACTCAACTGGAGAAATTGTTTACGGTGGATTGGCTTACGCTATTCGAGATTGGCAGTGGTTGCAATTAGTGATATCAGCTCCATTTGCTTTATTTATGATATATTTCTGGTAAAATTTGTTATTAACATCCACACTATCGAAGTATCAGTACGAAGCCTATAGCTGAGTAATTTATTTAGGATAATTCCGGATTCGCCTCGATGGATGCTTCTTAATGGCCACGTGAAAGCGGCGTGTAAAGTTTTTAAAAAAATAGCGAAAAGTAATAACAAAGAATTTCCAGAACATATTGTGCTTGATTTTCGACCAGAAGAATCAACAGTAAAATATTTAAATGACAGATTTGTCATAATGATTATAGACTAGTTAGTAGCCTATTTAATGAATTCTTATTCTAACAGGAGGATGACCAAAGTGAAAATAAACCGAAAGAAAAAGAATCATGGCTTGATTTATTCCTGACACCTTATATGCGTGTTATAACAATTAATATGTGTTTCAACTGGTAAATCTAAATTATTATAAAATTAATGTTATAAATGTTTTTACAATATTTTTTTTTTTTATTTTATTTTAGGTTTATGATTACCATTTCATATTATGGCATTACCATGTCGGCTCCATCTTTAGGAGGAAACCAATTTGTTAACTTTATCATCGTAAGTGCCATTGAAATTCCAGCGGCTTTGTTTGGAATGATTGCAATGGACAAAATTGGAAGACGATTCTCAATGTGTTTTTGCATGGTTCTTGGAGGAATTGCAGGGGTTTGCACCGCAATTGTACCTACTACTTCCGGTATACATTTAAAAATATTTTTTTTGAACAAGGTATTCATTTTTTAAAACTATGATAATAGATTTTGCGTGGTTATCAATAACGTTGGCAACAATCGGTAAATTTGGTGCGGCATCAGCTTTTGGCATTATTTATGTCTACACAGCGGAACTATATCCAACAGTTTTAAGAAATAACGGAATTGCTTTCAGCTCATTTGTTGGTCATATTGGAGGGGTAATAGCGCCGTATTTAGCCGCTTTGGTAATTTAATTTGGATAAACATTTTTTTTTTTTGGATTTATTACTGAATGAAAAATTGTAGGAAAGTGTAAACACCGCACTTCCGTTAGTTATTTTCGGAATATGTTCATTGGCGTCTGGATTAATGAGCTTCACACTGCCAGAGACATTGGGAAGGCAATTGCCTGAAACGATTGACGATTGTAAAAACACTAAAATATGCGGCTGTCGATCACAGATTTCTTCTTCCAAAGGTAATTAACAATAGTAAAATATTTTATTTCCGGTATTGATAAAAATAATTAAATGCAAATTTTAAAAAGCATGCATTTATAAAAAAAAATAGTTTTTTTTTTTATAAAATAATTAATGTTATTGTCAACCCAATTTTGTGGTTGCGTCATAGTTAAGAATTTGGACCAATCGATCTTTAATGACGTCGGAGATTTTTTTTAATCTTTCATTCTTATCTTGATCTGAAGATAAAATTTAATATTGACAAACATTGTTAGGTCATAAATGCAAAATAAATCTATACCTTGGTAAACAATCAATTCCACCAAATGATTAAGATTCCCATTTTCCAAAATAAGTTTTAATGCGTTTTGAAAGTTAAAAAATTCCTGCTCCATTTTCTCCTTTGTTAGCCCACATTTTTGTTTCATATCGTGTAAAGAGTTGATGATTGGTATTCCCTCCACGCAACAGTAAATTGGCTGTAAAATAACTGCGATTAACAACTTAAATTTTACATGTTAAATATTAATACCTCTGTTGTATGATTAATCCTGTAAACCGAATTTGTATATTTTCTCCCTTTGCTTCCTGCGCGATCGATCTCAATTGTTTCCAAATGATCAACAAACTCTATATTCTGTTGATCGCCCGGATGTTCACACAAATTGTGAACGATTTGACATGATTTTGGCATCAAGAGAAATAATTTATGAACTTTTATATTAACTTCTTTATTTGTTTCGAACTTGAGGATTCTCTTCTCCAAATCTAATTTAATAATTATTTAACATTTGCATTTACAAAAATACATTTAAATATTGTAATTTTACATTTTACTAACCTGGCAAAACAATATTTAGATAACCCAGATAATACTGCCAGGCAAAGCAATAACCAAAATTAACCTGGTCACCGTATGTGCTCTTTAACTCGGTAGGTGTTGGCGTCTGAACGTTAATTATTCAACAATATTAATTTTTAGATGTAAAGTCATTAAAAAATATTTTTATATACTGTGGCGCATTTTTTACCCATATTCCAAATAAGTGAAGAATTAAATAACCAGCAACGAATGAAAAAAATACAAGTAAAATCGAATAAGACCGACTTATAGAAAACCAAAAGACCTATAAATAGCAATAATTTTATTAACGGAATTTTTCTTTTTTTTTTTTTTTAATAAAAAAAAACTTAACTGTTGCAGTACAAAATAATACAATCAGTATTGTATAAATATTTGTAAATATTGATAAAGAGTTTTTCACTTGAGACATTTTGCTCTGATCGTTAATTTTCTTCCTGATTAATTAAATAATTATATTAAAACAAAAATTGGATAAAAAAAAAATAAAAATAATAATAATATTATTAATCAAAATTAAGGTAACTTATAAAATAAATTTAAATTATTTACTATCAACATTGAGTAACAAATTTCCATTAAATATACATTACTTTGAATAGATTCCTATTCCCAAAATTGATAAACGATGAATAAATTCTCCGAAATGACAAGCTAACATTGCAGCGGAGATCAAAGCTATTTCAAATCAATATTAAAGTATTTTAAATATAAATACAGTATTTTCTAACATTAAATTTAATTTTTAAAATATAATTACCTAAAATTGAAAATAAATCCATGTATACATCTTCAAGCAAAATAAATTCCATATTTCTTGTTTAAAATCAAAATGCTATTGCAGGAATCTACCACAAAAACCAAAGATTATCACAATTATTATTATTAACAATAAAGCGTAGCAAAATCGATGTGAGAAGAAAAAGTTCAAAGTAACTTATGACACCTACGCTTTAATGCCTAACATAGCATTCTGAGACAGGGAATTTTCCCTGCTTAAAAGCTGGAGAGTTAGTCAGCTGTTAACTAACCAATCACGTGCATTGTAAAAAAAATGTTTCCGTGTAACGAAAAATCCACATCATATACAGACTACAGTTACTGCGAAACAAATACGGTGGGGGAGGGAGGGGGGTGTTTTTTCTTATTATTATTAATATAAGCATAGTATCGTGAATTTAATAAGATGCCATGTTTTGCAATTGGGTTCCCAATTCATTAATATACCGTGCCGGTATTGACCACGGAGGGCAAAATATTAAAATGACCGATAAGGCCAAAAGTAATTTAAACTGGACGGAGCAAAGTAAATAAAGATAAGCAATTGTTTTCCATCTTATAAGTTATATTTTATTTTAAAAAAAATTATATTTTATTGCATTTTCTAAGTTTTGATAACAAAAAAAAAAAAAATTGATCATATTGAATACAGTATTGATAATACAGTATATTAATATTATTCAAGTTTTTATTAATAAAAAAATGAATAAAGTTAAGAAAGTAGAGTATAAAAATGTACAATAAGACAAAATACAGTTGTAAACTTTAAAAATATTTAGTTATTTCGGAACTTTTGCGGTGTATTTTTATTTATTTTTGGTTTTTCAAAGATCACAAAGATCCAGATCTATGAACCGGTATCTATGATCCGACTCATAGCGACATCTAACGATAGCAATGTGATTCACGGTGGTTTGATCGTATCAAGGAGTGATAATGTGAACGCTACACGTGTTTATTTTTATTATAATTTAGAAAGAAAGTTCAACTTCATTTTATTTATTCATTCCTAATTAATTAATTTAGCGTTAGTTTAAATCAAACTTACAGAAGTGTGGATAATCGACTGTGGAAGACGGAACAAATCTCAGTGATGTCTGACCTAGGAGTTATGGTATGATTTGAGATTTCATCGCTGATTCACATGTTTATGATTTTGACACATTTAATATGAAGCATGATCATGAGACGGAAATAATATACCGTTAACGCGTTGGCAATAAAATTATGAAATTTAATATTGTTGAGATTAATGCCCAACCTTATACGGTATTACACAAAATTAATGGAATCTACTAGGGAGTGATGCCGACGTTTGTTTCTTTAGAACTACTGTATGGCACACCGTATAGTAACGTCATAACTATGGTAACGTACTGTATTGCAATTACCGGTATTAACTTTTTAGATTAATATCCAAGATACTGTAATTATGATTGTCACTATAGGAAAACAAAGCTATGGGTTATAGTTATTATGAACAATCTGATAATGACAAAATGCATTATTGAAACATTATTCGCGTGAAAAACTCAGAAAAAGTACATGTACGTTATTTTTGGAGCCATTCATAAATTACGTAAACAGAATATGGAAAAGTTTTTTTAATTCTCCCGGCACCTACCGATATGCGACCTTGATTTTTTATTATAATATTATGCAATTTATTTTTTATGGTGTGGCTCATTTAGCGTCTTTTTATGCTCGATAATAATTGTTAGAGCAAACTTTTTCAATGCTCTGAGCTCCTCCGAAACAAATTCTGAGGGCGTCACTGCAGGTTCAGCTGGGTAGAACTGTCGAGCAATAAGTTCTAGCGTGTAGTCTTAAGGACCTAAGCATACTCCCCTTTTTTTTTATTTCTTTACATCTTATAGAGAATGACACTAAACGATATTTGAATCATTGAACTTTTTTTTTAATTTTCAGATGTTTTTATCAGGTGTTTCGAAGAGATGTGAAGAGGTAAATATTCCCCTACATTAATTTAATATTAGTTGGATTTTTTTTTCTGATTTAGAAAACACTGTTTTTAAACTTTTAAATACTGTGTTTTTTTAATTAATTGGTGAATAGTAACATTTTAATACTTTTTGATTACTTTTTAAAATTTAGAGCATTATTTTAAATTGTTCTGTTGTAGGGTGGTACTGTATTATGTACCGGTACAGTCGTTTACTGCAGAGTGATAGAATTGCAAAAACACAAATACGGCAGGTGTAATTTGTACTATACCGTACATGTATTAGAATAGAGTAGGCTGATTACAATAAAAAAAAAAAAAGGGAATTGAGCGAGATATCACTGTTTGAAGGTCAAAAAGTTACGTGTCAAGTAGTGTCAAAACACGCGCCATGTCAAATGCCAACTAGGCCACTAATCATGTACTGTACTGTACACGTACTGCAAAACTTCAGGTCCCTTGTCTAGAAACCTTACCCCAAAATTATTATTTTTTTTTTTTGCCTTTATTTATTTATGGTTAGGTCAGGCTTCCTCCTCGCCCAGTGTATTTAATTAACTTTATTACGGTTTATTATTTCGATTTTTTGAGAACACTGATGTTAATAATGAAATGAAGTGTGTCTCATTTTGAACATTTAACTTGAATTGCTCAGGAAAATGCAGCAAAATTTGTTAATTTGTTAAATACGTCGTTTATAATTGGAAATTTATAAAATTTAATTTTATTGTACATGTACTGTACCGGTAATAATAATAAGTTTTTAAATGGGAAAACGAAACTGAATTGGGAAATTTTAATACGGTAACGTTAGTTGTACCTACTGCAAACTAGTCATTATCTATTGCTCTAATTAGTATGATATTGACACAAAAGATAAGATAGTCTCGGTTTTTTGGGTAACTTCCTTGATACTTCCTTTTCTACAGATATTTTCGGCTTTTTATATTTTGCTATTTTAATTAAATGCAGTTTAATGCATTGTTGCAAAACTATAGATCAATTAAGTTAGACTGAAATTAGAAAATCTGATTGCTAGGGGCTTGGCATGTAACGTAAATTGTTCTCAAATAATTATTAAAATTAATAAGGTTATAATTTGGCATTACAGTATGTAGAGACAACAAACAACTTGAAATGGAAGATGCAATATCTGAAGCACTTTAGATTAGATGTATCAGTTTCAAGTATTTTAGTTATAAAAGACTTGGCAACTATTGTCTGGGGATAGAAGTTGCTCCAAAGGGAAGGAAGATGAACAAAATATTTTACTGCGTTGGTTTGGTCCTGCTAGCGGGACTAGTTAGGCTTCAGGATTATCCTTTTCAAGACCCAAGTCTCCCTTGGGATGATCGAGTGGATGATTTAGTCAACAGACTCACTTTAGATGAAGTAATTCAACAGCTATCTCATGGAGGAACCGATCCTGGTTCGGGACCGGCTCCAGCTATCCCACGTTTGGGAATCAACCCTTACGGTAATTTAAAAAAAAGCGAAAGAAACTTTAGAATTTAATTCTTTTTAATTATTTATTTTATGATTTTAGGCTGGAACACTGAATGTCTTTGCGGTGATGTTGGAGCTGGACCAGCCACTTCATTTCCACAAGCTCTTGGACTTGCAGCCACATTTAGGTAAAATATTGCGAAACATTTTTTGCGAACAAATTTTTCTGATAATATGTAAGTTTTGTATTCTAAATTTAGTTTACTGATTAAGTAAGAAGGTGTTACAACACACTATCAGATAATTGAGGACTATTAAAATATTATATTTTTAATGCAAATTTTAGAAATTTGTTATTTTATTTTAATCTTCAATTTTGATGAAAAATATGAAGATTTTATCAGTTCATTAATTTTATCAGCTTTTAATATATTCTTATCGATAATATAAGATACAGTAGTGTTTTTATTTTTAGACAGGCATTCACTTGAAATAATTTTGAGACAAACAGTTTTAATTATCCTGTATTATTACTGTGGATAAGCGAAAGTTAATCTTTAATTTCAAATAATCGTGCAATTTTTGCATCGTAAATTTTAAACTGTATTTTGTGTTTTATTTAAATTGAAAAGCCAAAGTTTGTCTTAATTATTTATTTAAGATGTGATTTTGCTTTTAAGCACATACGGTATTCAAAATAATTATTTTAGCATGTTTTTTTCTTTTATTTTTGATTATTTTAAAAATGTTTTTTTTAGCACTGATGTACTTTATCGTATGGCTGAAGCTACAGCTATTGAAGTAAGAGCTAAATTTAACGATTACAGCGCAAATGGAGAATATGGAGACCATAAAGGTGTCAGTTGTTTTAGTCCAGTTATCAACATCATGCGTCATCCGCTGTGGGGACGAAATCAAGTATAACTTAATTCCAGTAATATGTAACTAAAATTAACTCTAAAGATTTACCCATTTCCTAGGAAACTTATGGTGAAGATCCATTTTTAACTGGACAGATGTCAATAGCTTATGTCACTGGTTTACAAGGCAATGATCCTCGTTATATAAGAGCCAACGCAGGATGTAAACATTTTGATGTTCACAATGGACCTGAAGACAAACCAGTGTCGAGATTTTCTTTTGATGCAGTTGTAAGTCGATTTTATTTTTTCTATAATGGACAATCTGTTTTAGTTTTTTTTTTTTATTTATACCGTATTTAGGTTTCTACTAGAGATTGGAGAGTAACTTTCTTACCCGCTTTTGAGCAATGTGTAAAAGCTGGCAGCTATAACATTATGTGCAGCTACAATAGGTTAATTGTTTTAATAATAACAATAATCGTTTATTAAAATTTTTATTTATTTGAATTATTGATTTGCAGTATTAACGGTGTTCCAGCTTGTGCTAATTCAGAGCTTCTAATTGACATTTTAAGAACTGAATGGGGATTCAAAGGATATGTCATTAGCGATCAGGATGCAGTTGAAAACGTTTTAACGCAATTTCATTATAAGCCCGATGCTCCGTCAACAGCCGCTGCTTGTTTGAACGCAGGTAAAATGAAATATTTATACCGGTACTGTGGTTGTTTTTTTTTTTTTTTTAATGTAATTTTATAACTTTTATTTTTGATTAGGTTGCAATTTGGAACTTAGTACTAGTAATCCAGATTGTGTATACTCTACTCTTGCCGACGCTCTTGATCAAGGATTAGTGACCAATGAAACTATCTACCAATCAGTTTGGCCATTATTTTATACAAGAATGCGTTTAGGAGAATTTGATCCTCCATCAATGAATCAATATAGTTCTCTTAACGCCGATGAGTTTGTTCAAAGTCAGGCTCACCAAGATTTAGCATTGGAATTTGCGCAAAAGTCATTTGTGTTACTTCAGAACACTGCTGGATTTTTGCCATTGAAGCAAACTTTTTATAATACCATCAGTGTAATTGTTTTTAATTTTAATTATTATTATTCGTTTTCATTTATTGTTAATATTATTCTAAAGGTGGTAGGACCGTTTGCGGATAATCCCCAACAACAATTTGGTGACTATGCTCCAACTTATGATCCAGCATACACAACTACACCATATTCTGCCTTGAAAGTTTTATCTAACGTAACTAATTTAGCTGCTGGCTGTAACGATAACTACTGCGATACATACGATTCTGCATCAGTTATTTCAGCTTTAGACGGAGCTGAAATAATATTTGTTGCCGTAGGAACAGGTATAGATAAATATACAGTATACAATTTCAGCATCTTAAGATTACCGTATTAAAAAAAATCTATTGAAGGAGCGCAAGTTGAATCTGAAGGCAATGATCGAGCTTATCTGTCTCTACCTGGTCAGCAAGGAACTTTACTCGATGACGTGATTGCTAATGGTATGGAAATTATCACCTTAATTTATTTAAAAAAAATAATCGAAATCGTTTTGAAGCAAATGGCGTACCGATTGTTTTACTGCTTTTTAATTGCGGTCCTGTGGAATTAAGCGTTTCTCAAAGGAATGGAGTAGAGGCAATTTTAGAATGCTATTTCCCGGCTCAAGCTACTGGTGTGGCTATTAGAAATGTATTATTAAATAATGGTCAATTCGGCAACCCTGCAGGTCGACTACCAAATACTTGGCCACAGGATATTAGTCAAGTAATTCGAAATTGATAAATTATTATTGAAATAGAAATGTCATGTAACGCTTATAACGCTTTAGGTTCCAGACATGACTTTGTATACTATGACCAATAGAACTTACAGATATTGGAATCAATCAGCCCCACTCTATCCATTTGGTTACGGTCTTTCTTACACAACGTTTAGTTATTCCGACTTGAGTATTACACCGGATCAAATTTATCCGGAAGATAGCGTTAACGTTCAAGTGCGCGTTAAAAATACTGGAACAATTGATGGTGACGAAGTAAGTTTTCCATTTTTTTCTCCCAAAAATGTATTGAGCAATAAAAATATTTTTTTTATTAGGTAATTCAAGTTTACATTGAATGGGTGGATATCACTGAGACAATGCCCTTCCTTCAACTTGTTGCATTTGATAGAGTTCTTATTCCAGCTGGTTCTACTTATATTTTTAAAGCAAACATTCCACCAGAACGAATGGCTGTGTTTACTGATGATAACGGTTTTGTAGTCCAACCGGGTAAGTCTTAATTTCGAAGTTTTTTTATTACGATAAATTCTTATTTTTTTTACAATTTATTAATTAAATTTTATTTTGAAATAATAAACATGAAATATCTATTAGGTCAAATTAATGTTTACGTTGGAGGGCAACAACCTAATCAACAAACGGCAGTTCCCAGTAATGTTCTATCTGGTCAGTTCTATATTAACCGCGAAATTTAAGGCTGTGGTTTATCAGTTAGTTAAATACATTAAAAAAAAATAAATAATAATCACATGAATAAAGCTTAAATAAAAATTAATTTTGTGGGATTTTTATTTTAAATTTTTTAATTGAATATCGTAAGAATGTGTCGTACTATAGTTAAAAGAGGAACTATAGTTCACAGCGTCTGCAAGGGATTTGAGCAAAAGCTTAATCTTAAAAGCTTAAACACTTAAAAGAAAAGTGCTCAATCGCAAGTTTCATAGCTTTCGTTTGAATAATAATTGTCGAAATTGTTTTGAACGTTATTAAAGTTATCAATAGAAATTAATACTATCCAGATAATTTTTGTTTGTTCGGGATAATTTATAATTATTATAGCCGTGAACTTGGCTCGGTTCAACCTATGGTTCAACAGACTTTGGCCATAGTGATCAAAAATTCACGAGTTGATATCAAAAGAATTGTGATTGGTCATAAACCAGTTTACTATCGAATATTTATTTTGGCGCTGAATATATAAAATGTTTCCAACGTCATTTCATTATTTGGATTTGAGTTTTTCATTTAGAACGGCATAATGTACGATTTGAAAGTGTTAGCTTTGGGACTACCAATAAATCCTATTCCAGAGCCGTCGATCGAAAGAGAACCGGAAGTGCCTCATGCTCCAAAGCGGACTCACAATTTAGATTCACGTGAAAAACAAGTAAAAATTATTTATATATTCTACAAATTTAATGTATTTATCGAAAAATTTACTATTAGTTAGCCGTTCAAAATGCGTTGCGATATTTTCCCACTCATCTTCACAAAACGTTGTCACCAGAGTTTGAAAAGGAGCTGGAACAATGGGGACACATTTATATGTATCGCTTTCGTCCTAAAATAACCATGAAGTAACAAATTAACAATAATTATTGTATTTTTTTTTATGGTTTCAATGAAATCATTTTAAATTTGCTATTATAGAGCATATCCAATAAAGGATTATCCTGCAAAAATTACGCATGCAGCTGCAATTATGCACATGATTATGAATAATTTAGATCCGGCAGTTGCCCAATTTCCTCACGAATTGGTCACTTATGGTGGAAATGGACAAGTATTTTCTAATTGGGCTCAGGTTATTTTGTTAAACATTACGTACTAAGTTTCAATGATTAAAATGAAATTACTACTTTTTAGTTTTGGATAACTATGAAATATTTATCAGAAATGGAGGAAGATCAAATTTTAATTATGTATTCAGGTCATCCTTTAGGTTTGTTTCCCAGCACCATACATGGACCAAGGATGATCATTAGCAATGGAATGGTAGTTCATTTAATTAGTTTTGCGAATTTTTATTGTTTTATTGATTTTTACTATTTTAGGTAATTCCAAATTACTCTAAAAGAGAAGATTATGACCGAATGTTTGCACTTGGAGTTACCATGTATAGTTTAAAAAGCTAAAATTTCATAGAATATATTGTTATTAATTTTTTATGTTTAAAGTTATGGCCAAATGACTGCGGGTAGCTACTGTTATATCGGACCACAAGGAATTGTTCACGGCACTACGGTAAAATAATATTATTGAAGTTTTATTATCACCTTTCTGCGATCGTATATTATCTTATTTATTTTTATTATTTAGCTAACAATTCTTAACGCTGGAAGAAAGTATTTAGGCCTTGAAGACTTACGTGGCAAAGTAATTTGATTGATTAAATCACAAAGTCTTGTTAAACAAAACAGAAAATTTGTATTTACTAACAGGTATTTGTTACATCGGGTTTAGGAGGAATGAGTGGAGCTCAAGCAAAGTCTTCTGTTATTTGTGGTTGCATAGGAGTTATAGCTGAGGCATTTCAAAATTAAAATTTATGCTAATGTATGGCTATTAATTTTGTCAAAACTTTCCACTTGTAGGTGAATTATTCGGCTCTTGAAAAACGTTTCAACCAAGGATGGGTTAAAGAGATCTTTTCAGATTTGGATTTATTAATTGCTCGCATTAAAGAGGCCAAAAAGGAAAAATGCGCCACTAGCATTGGATATCATGGAAATATTGTTGATTTATGGGAAAAGTTGGTTTTGGAATATGAAAAATCTTCAGATTTACTAGTGGATTTAGGATCTGATCAAACTTCCTGCCATGTTCCTTATAACGGAGGATATTATCCGGCACAGGTTCTCAGCTCCTGTTTTTTTTTTAATTAACCGAATTATAGGATTGACAATATATTTTCCTTTAAATTTACAGCTTGATTTTAAAAGCGCAAATATAATGATGGCTAACGAACCTGAAAAATTTAAAGAATTAGTTCAAGAAAGGTATAAATGCCAGAAAATTAAAACACATTTATTACAACTAAAATTTTTTAGCTTACGTCGTCATATTTCTGCGGTTAATAAACTGGCGAATTACGGAATGTTCTTTTGGGATTACGGAAACGCATTCCTCCTGGAGGCTCACCGAGCCGGAGCGGATGTGATTAGTGATAATGATTCCAACACAGTTAGCGGATCTTTAAAATTTAAATACCCTTCTTACGTACAAGATATAATGGGGTAAATAACTTACTTCATGCCATAGTTGTTAAATAACGTCATTCAGTTATATTTTAACTAATAAAATTATTTCAGGGATATTTTTTCATTGGGTTTTGGACCTTTCCGTTGGGTGTGTACATCGGCAGACCCAAAAGACCTGGCAAAAACTGATGAAATTGCTCTTATCGAACTTAAGAAAATTGTCTTATTAAGCGAAAGTAATTATTTTTAATAGTTATTTGAAGTACCGCATTAAATTAATAATAATTGTAAATAATAATAGTTCCTCGTAACGTTCAACAACAATATATTGATAACATAAATTGGATAACAACTGCGGACGAACATAAATTGGTAAGTGGTTTTTTTTTGAAAGCCATATTAATTTAAAAACTGAAACTTTTTGTAACATCAGGTAGTTGGATCTCAAGCTAGAATTCTTTACTCTGACCAGCAAGGAAGGGTTTTAATAGCAAAAGCTTTTAATGAAGCAATAAAAAATGGAGAAATATCGGTATACAATAACAGTTTTATTAAAAAAATATTGTTATTTGAAAAGCATTGTAATGTTTAGGGGCCGGTTGTTATAAGCCGCGATCATCACGATGTCAGCGGTACCGATAGTCCATTTCGCGAGACATCAAATATTTACGATGGATCTGCATTTACAGCTGGTAATATTAATCTACAAGTATTATCAAGTAGCCTGCAATTCCATTCTAATTTAAAATTAAATTAACAATGTCAAAAGATATGGCTATTCAAAATTGCATTGGGGATTCATTTCGAGGAGCAACTTGGGTGTCCATTCACAACGGCGGGGGTGTTGGATGGTAATTAGGAATGCAAATATGTTTATGAACAAAAAATTATTATTTCTTTTAATTAGGGGAGAAGTTATTAATGGAGGGTTTGGACTCGTTCTAGATGGCTCCGAGGTTTAATTTAAATTCAAAGAATTTATTATTTATACGCCAATGTTAATCGCAAAATTTTCATTAATTTATAGGAAGCAAGTGTAAAAGCGGAGACCATGTTGAATTGGGATGTCATTAACGGAGTACAAAAAATTTTAGTATTTTCATTACCAAATATATTTTTAAAATGTAAATTGAATTTATAGGTCTCTAGACGTTGCTGGTCCGGAAATTCAAACGCTGAAGAAACTGTGAAGAGGGCGATGGTTGCTAATCCCAAACTCAAAGTAACATTGCCAAACAAAGTTCATTCAACCACATAACTCGATAATGCAATAAGAATTTATAGATAGTAAACTGGGTTAAAATAAACATCAACAATAACCACAAAATAATTATAATTCAACTGCAAATTCGTCCCAATTATTTATTCACGGTTTTGACTAATTTATAATACGCATCCCAAACATCTTTGGATATATGTTTAATCGTAACAAGTTTATAAAACAGAGTTTTAAGCGAATCGTCAACTTCTTGATCCGTCGGCGTCTCTAATATATTGGAATCATCTTTATCGGAATCGTCTTTACCATTTTCATCGGAATCGTCATCGTTTTCATAAGTAACTTCGACGTTATCCAAAGCAATGTTTTCGATAATATCATCGTCACTCATTGCTGCTTTCGTTTCAGCATCAACGTCGTTCGCGTGGTTATTTTCATGTCTCAGGCGTTTGAAAGAGATGTTGTGACGCTTTTTGAACCTATGAAGCCATCCTTCACTGGCACTAAAGTCGAGTAAACTAAGTTTGGAGGCGACCAATTTGGCTTTTTCTCTTAAAAGATTTCCCGATAAAGGTAATTTGACACTCTGCGCTTGCCGCACGAACGTTAAAACTGCCTCGTTTAATTGCTCATTTTTACATTTCCTGATTCTTTTCGTGTTACTATTATTATGATTGCAGATAATTAGTTTCTTCTTATAAATGCAAGTGATAGTACTCATGGGTATACCGTACTCGCGAGAAATGACACTTCTTTTCACACCTTCGTCAATCTTTTTAATAATTTCGATTTTTTCTTTAATTGGTAAAATCTTTAACTTACGTTTGATTTTACTTTCTTCCACTTTTAATTTTCCTATTTTCTCCACTATTTTATTTTGAGACATTATAATCACAAAATGTTGGGTATAGAAATCACCTCACGCACTTCTTATCAGAGGGGGTGAATGGGGAGTTTGACAAGGGATAAAAATTCCACTGGGAAATATATCCAGAAGATTAAATGTCCAGAAAATCAGATTTTTTTTAAATTTTAAATGTAATTTAGATTTAAATATAAAATGAATAAGGGCTTGTAGCTATACAATAGCAGTTATGATTGAAAATATTCATTTTAAAAAGATTCTTATAATTGCAGCTCGCCTTGATTTTAGAGGGGGGAAATAACACGTAAAAAGTACAGTAAAAAATGTACTATTTCTATTAAAGTTGACAATTTTCTTTCCCCAGAAAATTGTTTCAATTTTTATTTATTCTCCGTTATTATTATTATTTAGTTTTTTCAATATTTTTCCTTGGATTCTGATTTTTAAGATTTTCGACAAGCAAATAATTGATTCAAAATTTGAAATGTACACTAAGCCTATAGCTAGTACATTAACAAGTTTTATTTATCAATGTGCCGATTACAAAAAGTTTTAGTAGCAACATTATTATGGTACAATAATTTAAGTTATTTATTGTCAATGTATTTCATCACTTTTTTAAAACCATCCCAAACGTCTTCGGGTACATCTTCAAAAGAATTATTAAGCTTATCAAAAATAGTTTGTAACGCATTATTCACTTCAGAATCCGTCGGCGTTTCCAAGCTCGCGGAATCATCACTTTGGTCAGCATCTTCTTCGACAATTCCAATTGAATCTTCATCATCATCTTCCTCACCGCGTGGAGGTCTGTAGGACAGGTCTACCGGTAGAATATCTGGACTAGTAGTAACCATTACGATTTTGGCCTCACTGTCATTTTCTGCCCTTGCATCCTCAATTTTCTCATTGTCTGCACTTTGACCATCATTTTTTTGATCTAAAAATAGGCCGTTACGTCTTTTGAACCTCCATAACCATCCGTTGCTGGCCGTAAAGTCGTCCAACGACAGGGTTTCGGCGATTTCCTTGGCTTTTTCTCTTATCAGCTTCCCGGATAAAGGTAAATTCGCGCTTTTTGTTTCATTCACAAACGTTAGAACCAATTCTTCCAACTGTTTATTCTTGCACGTATTGAGAGATTTTCTGTCGAGTAATAATGAAATATTGGAGTATTTGGATTTCTTACTGTAAATGGTTTGAATTGTACTCAATGGTATACCGGTTTCGCGAGCGATAACACTTTTTTTCACACCTTCGTCGATCTTTTTAATGATCTCTACTTTGATCTTGTTTGACAGATACTTGGGGGGCCCTCTAATTTTAATTTTTGGCATTTTTAATTCTTCTAACTTTACCAGATCCGATGCAAATGAGAGGAGAGTTTCTTTAATTTTCAAGGAAACCGAAAATCAGCTGTGACACCGGGTTGCCAGATAAAGAGGTCAAGAATAATACAGTAATTTACATATTACTTAAAATACAATTTATTTAAAGTTTTGTCAATGTTATAGATTTTGTATTAAGGTGATTGCTGTTTAAAATTTTATTTAAAAAATTACACTTAAAAAATTTAAAACCGAATTTCTGTAGACTTGAGAAATTGAATCTGGCAACTGAGGCGCGGTTATTGGAAATTATTTCCGCGGAAAGAATGTCCATAGGATTAAAAATATCAAGAAAAAATTATTTTAAATTAAAAAAAAATGTCATAAAAGCACAACAATCAAACGAAGCTTGCACAAAATCAATTTTTAAAAAAATTCTTTAAAGTTTATTAGAATAAATTTGTTGTTTTATATTATCTGTTAACTAAAATTTTATAAGAAGCAAAAAAACAAAAGCAGGTTAAAATAATAATAGGTTAAAATATTAGATTAATAATCTGGCAAGTGCGTATATCCATTCCTAGATGGCGCTAAAAGTTGTTCACGTTATGCAATAGGATACCGTTAACATTATGCTAGTATCTTAATAGGGACCATCGGCCGTGACCTTTCCCGCTCGTGTGTCGTCTTCTGCAGTAAACAATACAAAATATTCAAGTGACCTTCGATCTGGTTAAAAAGCCGGTCTGCTGCAGCAGCTGGTCAAATGATTTTCCGTCAATTCTGCTCTAGAAGCTCGACATTCGTTGGTCAGCGTTGGATCTCAAATATTAAAATGGTAAAACTATAGTTACGTACTATAGTAAAACGTTTAATTTATCGTTTGATTTTTGTTTATTTTTGACATATTAAACTTAATCTATCGAAATGAACGCAGTCGTCAGGGAAAGGATTATTAAGTGACGAAGAGCGTGAGGGTTTGAAACCGCTGCAATCAACAGGTTGGGCCGTGACTGAAGGAAGAGAATCTCTGTATAAGGAATTTTTATTCAAGAATTTTAATCAGGTTTAACATTATTTTAATTTACCGATTGAAATTTTCTACCGTTAATTTTAATAACTTTGTACTGTACCTGTATAGTAAATGTACTTTGAACATGGAGTTTATTTCTCGGGGCAATTTGTCTAATTTTAGGCTTTTGGCTTCATGACGAGAGTGGCGATGTTGGCTGAAAAAATGGACCATCATCCTGAATGGTTCAATGTTTATAACAAAGTCCAAGTCACTTTATCTTCTCATGACGTTAACGGCTTGTCTTCTCGAGATATCAAAATGGCTTCATTTATGGATAATGTTTTCACCCATATCGCGCGTTCACCCTAGCTTTCCCTATACTCACAAAACAAATTAATAAATTTAACGTTTAAATGATTTGAGCTTACAATACTAATCCTGATTATCGGCATTAATAATGTTCTAAAATTATTGATTTGATGTACTCGTTCACTTGCAAATAATTAAACGTGTCAACGCTATAACGCTGAATGAAAACGCTATAATCATTACAGCTGTACAGTATTATAGTTACTGTATAGGCTCGTATAAAAATACTGTACTCGTTGATTTAGAATTTCATGTGTTTAAAATTAATCAAAAAAAAAAAAAAAAATTGCTTGTTAAACATAGTCGGGATTTTAAAAAAAAAAAAAAGGAGGCAAAGGAAAACAATACTCGATAAAATTTTTACATTGTTAAATGAACGGCGTTCAATACTTCTGCTAAAAATATAAATTTAGTTTCAAAAAGAAATGTGAGAATCCAATACCGTGATTGAGTACAATACTTCCAATCGCAGATCTTGAAATTGATCTAAACCTGGTTTTAATTAAAAAGAATAAAATAACGTACGCTGTAATATAAAAAGCATTAACGGTTATAAGTTAAAAATCAACTGTAAGTTTTATTTAAAATATTATAAGACTTCGATCTGTTTTTGTATTGTTTTAATCTTTGATCTAAATCTGAAAGAGATTACGTAGACATTGAATCTTTATCTCGATTAAGATTGGAAGTTTGTTTTGAAAGGCAATATTTTACCAAATAATTTATTATCGAGAGTATCAATTTTCTCGAATCATTTTCAGTTTCACTCGAAACTGTTATTCACACGGTCAACCATGGCGAACCTTTCTTCGTGCACTATTACTTTCGTTGTTTTAGTTTTTATTCTGCACAAATTATTTAATTTCTTAAAGAAGAGAGCTATTATTAATAAAATTCCAGGACCAAAAGAAATCCCAATTCTCGGCAACTCGTGGGAAATGCTCTCGAATCGAGATAGTAAATATTTTATAACTGTACTACTTTAGATAAAGCTAAGTTAATTAATTTTATTTTTAATTACTGTACAATAGACCTAATAATAAATGTCAATTTTAGTTATAAATTTAAGATTTAAATACAAAAGTCAAAGTTTTATTTCAAGGACAATTCAAGCTTCTTTAAGTTTAGATTGTGTAATAATTTTTAAATTAATTAGTGAGCATGGTCCAAACAAATTTAAAATTTGAATAATATTGTCCTTGCAATAATACGAGTTTTGGCTTTTATTTTTGAAAGCTATACAATATGTTCAGAGGTGGTTTATAGAGCATTAGTACCAATGCAATTGCCCCTTGCCAAACGAATATTTTGTAAACTTTCCTTCTAATGTATTTACAGTACATGTATACTGTATAAATATTGTTTTTTGTGTCGAATTTACTGCAGATAACCTTTAGTTTAAACTCTTTTTAGTTAAAATAAATGAAAATGGGATTCTATTTGTTATGAACGGTACGTGTTAATAAATCGCCCTATAATTTTTTGAAGGTGGTTTGCATAAGCCTTACAGTAATTTATGTACAGTATGCCTTCTGTATGTGTTGTTGACGAAGTGATTAATTACCGTAGGTATTTTGGAATTTGACATTTTATTGCTGTCTAACAACCCGACCGCAGTAGCTACAGTACAGTGCATAATACTGTATTAATTAATACACCCACAAATGTTTGCAATACACGTACTACCGTACGTAGTATAATAATTACCGTATTTAAATGTACAGATTTACTTCAAACAATGAACAGCCTTGCTGCACCTTTTATTGGAAAATCGCCTATAATTAGAGTGTGGCTAGGACCATTTCCTGTAGTCATTATTTTTGAGGCCGAAGCAGCTCAAGTAATAAACATTCACCATTAAATTAACTAAATAATAATAATTTTCAAATAAAAAGAAATGTTTGTGTTGTAAGGGTGAAATAATACTTAATTAATATTGAAGATCACTCTTTAGGTTCTATTAAATAGCCATCATCATCTCGAAAAAGCAACTTATTATAATTATTTACGCAATTGGATCGGTGATGGACTATTGACCAGGTATTTTCGTTTTTTATTATTTAAATTGCCTGCAATAAAATTTATAATACCGTTTATAAAATTATCTAGCCACGGTTCCAAATGGCAACATCGGAGAAAACTCCTTACCCCTTCATTTCATTTCCGAATTCTCGAAAACTTTTTATTAGTTATGAATGAGCAGGCTAATATTTTATTAGATTTATTGGAAAAAAAGAATAAAAAAAATGAGGGTCAAAGTTTTGATATTTATCCTTTCATAACCAGATGTACGTTGGATGTCATTTGCGGTAATTAATATAATCCAATTATGTACTGTTTGTAAAAAAAAACCCCATTATCGGTACTGTATTTTAAGTTCCGGTAGTAATTATGCAACATTTAATTTAGAAACTGCAATGGGACAAAGCGTCCATGCCCAAGTTAACACCGATTCTGAATATGTGAACTCCATAAGCAAGTAAAGTCTTATTTATTTTTCAAATTGGGAAGAAAAAATAATTTACTAGTTATTTAGCGTTGGAGAAATAACATTTTTAAGAATGATAAAGCCATGGCTAACTCCGCAATGGATTTATCGTTGGTCGTCATTGGGAAGAATGGAGAAGAAAGCACTTAATGTGGTGCACGGGTTTACTAATAAAGTATTTTCATTCAAATTGAATTCAAATATTTTTTTTTTCACATAGACATTTTATCAATTATTAGATAATAAAGATGAAGCGCGAAAATCTGAAAAATGAATTGAAAAATAAAAGTGAAGTGGAAAATGGGGATGCGTTTGGTGTGAAACGTCGAGTTGCCTTGTTGGATTTGTTACTGGAAAACTCGGAGGAAAGTAGCACCGATCATACGACACTCACGGATCAAGACATAAGAGAAGAAGTTGACACTTTCATGTTTGAGGTACAATTATATTGCATTTATTTATTTGAATCTTTGTAATACAGAATTATAATGTTTTAACAAAAGGGCCACGATACAACATCCGTCGGGATCAGTTGGGCTCTTCTTGCCATTGGACAATCGCCCGACGTCCAGAAAAAGATTTTTGAAGAGTTGGATAGCGTTTTTGGTAATTTTCTCAATTTCACAACAAAAATAAACACATTACCAGTATTTATTTTATTGTAAAAACGTTAGGAAATTCCGATGCTAATGCAACGAGCACCGATTTAAATAATCTGAAGTATTTGGAGTGTGTTATTAAAGTTAGCGTAGCCTATAAAGCTATTAATTATTTACAATTTTATCGATTAATTGTGTATTTTTTAGGAAACGTTGAGATTGTATTCACCTGTGCCTTTATATGGACGCGCATTGAGAGAGGAAGTTGACGTGTGTAAGCACAATCGGATTTTTTTTTTTTTGGCAAGTAAATTTAAATTTGAAATCGATAGGTGGGTACAAAATTCCTCGCAACGTCGATATAGTTGTGGTTCCACTTTTGGTTCATAGGGATCCTAAGCAATTCGAAAACCCTTTGAAGTTTGATCCCGATCGTTTTCTCCCAGAAAACGTTAAAGATAAAAATCCATTCGCTTTTATTCCTTTCTCAGCTGGACCTAGAAATTGCATTGGTATTCTTACCTTAAATCGTCGACCGTTTCATGTTATTAACAAAATATTTATTTAATGGTAATTTCAGGTCAAAAATTTGCTATAATGGAAGAAAAAGTGATATTAAGTAAAATTTTAAGAAAGTTTAAAGTAACTTCGACGATCAACTTGATTAATACTGCCGGTGAGTTTACGAACGAAGCATTGGTGGAGTCGAAATTGGCGTCGCTGGAATTAGTTTTGCGACCTATAAACGGAGTTGAAGTCAAGTTGGAAGCGAGATAAATAAAAGGTAAAGAACACTTTTGGTTTATTATTTTTATTTATTGTTATACCGGTATATATAATCATCGTTAGACAGAAATAGGGAATCAATACAGTATCTTTAATTATTTAATTTAAAAATATTTTCGTTATTTGTACCTGCTTATATAATTATAATTATATATAAAAAAAAAAAACTAAACCGGAACTGAATTAAATCTAAAGCAGGATTTTTATTTTTAATTTAAAAAAAATAGTTTATCGTTTCCTTTCATTTCAGTCTTTTCTAAAGACTAGGCTACTCATTTAGATGTTCCCTTTTATTAATTTCTTCTTTCTTAAGTTTCAAATAAACCATTTTTATGTAAGTCATTTATCTCGGCTTAGGATCTGTAGGCATACTACAAGTTCTAAGTACAGATGTAATCATCTAATATAGAAGTTTTGGTGCGCTTTATAAAAGCGCAGATTAAAAATCTATCTCTTTCATGCTTTAAAAAACTACTTTTCGATCTTCAACAGTTTTGTTTATGACTACTTGGGTTTTGACAAAATTTATTTTTCTCCCGGTTATAGTAATATTTGATACTTCACCTACGTAAAAATGCGCATTTACAAACGTTGTAGATAATAGCAATAATTTTAATATTAGATAATGATGTTTTCAATTAGATTTATTCCAAAATACACACACTCAATTCGCATAAAAATTAAGCTGTTTTCAAATTATTTTCCACGAAAAAAAAACAAACAAAAAACAAATTTTTAGACAGGATGCACCAATGCACTTAGTTTGATCTAAAAACAGCTTTAACGGCTAGAAAAAGTAATAATTTTATAAAATAGTAACAAATTTCAAAAATAGTTTACTAGGTTCAAATTTATTTGAAACTGTCATCAAGATTTTTTGGTGTTATTATCAATTTTCAAATGGCTGCTTTCCAAATGGAGCAGGTTTGGTGTTAGATTTGGCAAAACAAAATATAATTGAAACGCGTGCGCTACGTGTGTAAATAAAATAATGACGTCAGGTTTGTTGTTGATGACGGGTTTTTTTTTTGTTTTTTTGAGCATGAATGAAATCGAAGTTTTAAAAATCTCCGTCGGCAGAATTTTTGTTAACGTTCTCGGATTTCGAAAGCCATGACTTACCCGATTTTACTTTCGGGGAGTTTCTCACTCCCCTAGCTCAGTCTCTCTACCGTAGCTCTCGGAATAAAATGCAGTTTTCTTTCACAGAATAATGCTTTATAGTTTGTTTGCACATTTTTTCTCCGAAACTTTTTAATAGTTTTTAGAACGGAACAATTTTAAACACTAACTAAAATCTTTATTCACATATGTTTAAATTGTACAATAAATAACAAAGAAATATAGGGAAGACAGATTTCTTTTTTTTTTTTTTTTTTGTGAACGAGAATCGGAAGGAATATAATATTTTTTATCGACAATTATAATACTATAATTATTATTATGGTCCCATTATGGAATAATTTTAGATCATTTCGGAATAATTTTTAATTATTACATTTTTTTCCCCCTTCGAAATATACATAAAAAAAAATTACATATTCTTCAAGTTACACAGCTACAAATTAATTACCGGGTATTTAAGTTTATTTTTCATTGTTTAATTTTTTTAAAGTTTGAAATGTTGAAATTCATTAAGATACGAGAAAGCCCATTTTTTCGGCATTTTTGGAAAAAAAAAGGTTTTTGCGGTGAGCCGGTTGATTCCCAATAAATGTCTTTCTAGTAGATTTGATATGCATTTCTCGGTATTGAGTCGGGATCCGTTGTATCATCACCAACTATATATAATAGAAAATTTTATGACAGGAAATTTATTTATTTATTTTTCTTTTTATTACGTAAAAAGGTTAGGATAGAAATGCACGTGTTTACTTTTGAGAGTGTGGGTGATGATATCTGCACCGAGTTGGTTTTTTGACTTCAATTTTTTGCATTTCCCAGATAAGCAAGTGCGAAACCCATAGAAACAGGAGCAGGCATTGCTTGAATGACACTTTCGACTAACCAACTTTTTACATCCGGTCTGAAATTTCACGAGAAAAAAAAATAAAAACGAAAAAAAAAGAGGGGGAGGGGGTAGAGAGAGAGAGGTAGATAGAGGGTATGGGATGAAGTGGGTGAAAAGATGGGAGTTCAAAGTGAGAAGGATGAGAATTATTTCTGTCACGAGTAAACGTTTAAAGATGTCAGTTTACTCTTTCGCCAAACTTTCAGGGGGAAAGAAATTGAAGAAAAAAAAAAAAAAAAATGAAAATATGAAACACAAAAATATACCGTACGGAATACACAAAAAAATAACAACAAAAATGGCTGCTTAATGGAGTGGCAAAATTAAAATGGTTCATAAACTGTTTTTAGAATTTTTTTTTTTGAGGAATAATTAACTTCCGGTTTATGATTAAGGTTAAACGAAAAAAAAAGTGCGATAAACAACAAATAAAAATAATAAAACGCATAATATTTATTTACATAAATAATAAAAAAGACAAAAAATATATACTGTATATATACAAACAAATTAAGGACAAAAAAAAAAATAATAATAACTCAAAATCGCAATTAAAATAAAAAATCAAATAAAAATGGAATTTAAGCGGTTTATACGATCGTGCGATAATTATTATTATTACCGTATATTTTGTTTTCCTATAAAAATAAATATTAAATTTCTACTTTAAAAAAAATAAAATAAAATAATAATAATAATAGCTAATTGAAACAGAGAAAGTATTGAAGTAACTAATATTTGTGTGAGTATATTTTTCCCCCGTTTTAAAATGGTACTCGTTTTGTTTACAAAATACTCGTATTTACAATTAAAAATGATTTTTGCAAGAAAAAAAAAAACAATCGATTCCCCTTCCCCTCCCCCTCCCTCCTCCTTCCTTTCCAAGATTAAAAAAATAAACAATTTTATTTTCAATGACATAGTTGATTAACTTACATTTTCCGTTTGACTTAATTCTTTATCCGTTTCTCCCATCATCATTTCTCGTCGACTATTTCGGTCTATATTTTTATTATGACTTTTGTGATGATGTTTTCCGCTAGCTGCTACTTCTGTCAAACCCTCGTTATTTTTATAAGTCCCGTAAACAATCGGTCTTTCGTCGTCTTGACCTCGATGCAAACGCCGATTTTTATTATTCAACCGATTAAAAAATCCGTTCCGCAATTGTTCCTCCAACTTTTCGTAACTGCCCGCGGTTCTTCTCCGTAACGAGTCTCCTCCCGCTTTCGATTTTTCATCGGGATGATAAATCTTTCTCCCGTGAACGTATTTCGTCCCGGAAGTCGATTTGGCCGTGGGCTGTTGCAGCACCACTCGTCCGTAAGCGTTACTTCCTGGATTTTGAACGATATGTCCGAACGTTCCGGGAGCGTACGTTGGAATCTCGTTGTTGGACAAACTTTGCATCGCGGCTTGTTTGCTTAATTTCCAAATACTTTTCAACTCTTCGCACGTAGGCTCTTTCATAGTCTCGAAACTTTGTTCGTCGTTCGGAACGCGTTCTTCGTCTTCTTCTTCGACGCCTGGAAAGGCTCTTCGACTGTTCAATCGATGCCGATAAGCCGGATGAGCCCGGGCCTGTCTAGGGGTGACCGACTCGTCGTCTTCGTAAGTCCACGCGTAATCGTTAACAGGAGAAGACGTCTCCACCTCGGAAATTACGTCTTCTTTTTCCGAATAACAATTGATTAACAGCCCGTTAACTAAAACGATTAATAGAATCGCGCCGACACTCGACTGATATTCCATCGCAAAAGTCTATAAAACTCCGAACTGAAATATTATTGTCTTGAGCTAAGATTTTTTTTTTTTTTGGGGGGGAAGTATTTTTTGGGAGTTCGGAAGTGGAGCGGGGAAGATGATTTGTTGACGGTTAGTGCTCGGTTATGAGAGCCGAGGAGATGGAGAGTTTTGTAATGTGTGTTGGCGCACGTGTGTACGCAGATGTGTAGAAAGAGTAGCTCTGAATGATGCCGGGTGCTGTGCTCAATGAACGCGCTGTTCGGTCGCTGTTTATAAGCCTTGACCGGTTAATGCTTAGGCGTGGGCGCGCTTGTCATACCTAAGCACGTGTGCAGAGGGGTTGTATGCGTGTGCGTGGGAGAACTACTTTGCGCATGCTATTTTATCAATGAGACTTTTGACTAGAGCAAAAAAAAAAAAAAAAATACGGATTATTCATCCCCGCAACTCTTGATTTAATCATTATTTTAAATAACCGCCATTTAATTTATTCGAAAATAATAATTGCGAAACACGCGCTGATAATATACTTTAAAAAAAAAAAAAAATATGTTGTATTAATTGCGTTCGTAATTTATTCTGCAATTATTTATTATTATATTTCGTCATAAATTATTATGATTGCCACAAAATTTAAATTTGAAAGTTAATTTGTGGCTAAAAAGTTGAATCAAGCGTGTAAATAATAATTATTTCGAAATTGTGGGCGATTTACCAGGTTTTATCAATATTTTTTTTTACAAAAAGTTTCGTTGCTAATTAGCTCGTTTTAATTTGTAATTATTTCTTTCGTAGTTTACTAATGCAAATCAATTGATAGATAAATTTATGGCGTTCGATTTATTAAAAAATGCTTTACATTTATTTCTAAATTAAAAAAAAATTCTAGTTTTAATTCTCCATTTGCTTAAAAATACAGTAATACCGCAACGACAAATATTTTATTAATAGGCCTAAATGTTAAAATTCAATTACCGGTACAGTAATTAATTATTTTTGTTTATTTCGATTTTTAATACCGTCGTTATTCCCTTCCAATATTCGTCGAATCAGTGCCGCAATGTTCTTAATTATTATTATGTTTTTATCCATATAAAGTTCAATTTCCTTAATTTGTGTTGTAATCACCTGGCCGGAAATTAAAAAAAAAAAAAAAAAAAACCCAAAACCTCAAAATCGATACTTCTGTAATTATTACAAAATCAATTTTCATCCTACAATCGATTTACAATTACTTGTAATCAGTAAATAGGTTATGCTCGGTTCTCAGTTTGAGCCGATAAGTAATGTTAAATTTATACACTTGCTGAAACTTTGGCTGACTGCTGAAACTTATAAATTCAGCAAGTCTTTACATAAACTCAGACCAATGTTGCGAAATGCATTTTGTCTTGAGAATTATGAGCCTTAAAAATGTAGCGGAATGGCAGCCCAGCAAAATTTTCACGCTAAGAACTCTTCATGGGTCTTTAGACTTTCTTGACCATGAATGAAAAATCGAAAATGTCCAAAGAACCAGTCATACCCCGCATTAATGGCCATTCGTTATAATATGTAATGGTGCTCTTAAATACGCTATCCATTCACGTCACGTATTCCTATTGCTTTCAGTGTTATGCGAAAGGAAGCGCACGTCGGCTATCACCAAAATCACTTAAAGGCGTTTTTCGCTTAATGGCGGGGGCCTCGTCCCAATTGCGCCATTATTACGGGGTATCACTGTAATAGCAATCGATCATTTTTATCACAGTACAGAATTACAGCAGCGGAAATAATTAAAAATACCGTATATTATAATAGCGTGAACTCATTAATTTCATTAAAAATAATTTAAATTTTCGAGCAAAAAATAATTATGCTTTGATAAAACTATATTTCCAAGGTTTATCACTTTCATCATTTAACTGATAATTTATTAAGAAAAGTGTAAAAAATTATACAAGTCATGAACACAGTTTTTGGCCGTATATCATTTTTTCTGAGAAAATGTTTTTAACGAAATGTTAAGTTTCGTAAAAATAATCGTTAATGAAAATTGAATGAATTTATTAGGAAGCCAAATATGGCGCTAAGTACGGAGGCGTTTTTTCCTAATAAGTGTCTTTTTGTTTTGCGAATGTGATAAAAATAAAAAGTGAGTCGTCATTGTTCTTTAGTAAAAAGATTTTTAGTGGGGTGATAGACGATATTTTTCATCTATTTTCGACACATTTGCAGTCTCTCTTCTGCGACTAATTAACTGTCTATTCACCTCATGAATCGCTACTCATCATTCGCATATTCAAAGTCACTTAATAATTATTATTATTCTTAAAAAAAAAAAAAAGTTGTAATACAAATTATTTCGCTTGAGATAAGTATGTCGCTCATTAACAGATATTCACGAACACCAAAGTTGTTGAATAGTCACTGATCTCGGTAGCTTTTTTTTTTTTTTATATAATTAGGAGTTTAGATACCGTAGAGACAATTAAACTTGAGCTTACAAAATACATATTAAAATTATGATAAACATTTAAAAAATTGCTATTTTTTGAACCAACTTTTAATCAATGCTAATTACCCGGTAAATGTAAACAAACAAAAATTAATAATTATTTTACTTCTTATCAGGGCCCGACCAAATTTTTAACGGACCCCCGCCCCCCTTTTAAAAAAAAATTCTAACAAAAGATTTAAGAAAATAAATTAATAAAAATTCTAAAAATCAAAATTTTGAAAAACTACAAAAATGTCCTATTTTGCCTTATCAAAGTTCAGGACCCAAGTTAATCCTGCACTTCTTACTGTAGTTTTTATACACACGGTGACGGAGAAATGTTTCAGCTGAAAAACAATAAAATCTAAATAACTCCTGAAATCGATGAGATATTGACCAATGGACAACGACACCGTGTTCCTGAGATCATTTTACATCTAAAAAGTTACTTTTAAAACTTTTCTCCGTCAGAGCACTTTTTTGAAACTTCTCGATTGAATAACTCAAAAACTAAAAAAGATCGAGACTCGTGGGTTGTGTCATCGTGTAGAGAGCGTTATTTTACATGCCCATAAAAAATTTGAACCAAATCGAACCACTGGTTCTCGAGTTATGAGCAGTTGAATTTTTGAAATTCCCTTAGTTTAGGCTTCCCATGTGATAGAAACTCAGAAATAGGGTAAAAAAGCAAGTGTGTTAAAAAAATTTTAAAACCACCTTTTTAGATGTAAAATGACCTCAGGAACACGATGCCGTTGTCCGTTGGTCGATATCTCATCGATTTCAAAAGTTAT